>MU749211.1:54995-136808 GCA_026770625.1 Nicotiana glauca | reverse complement strand
ATTTTGATCCAAGGGTCGGAATGGAATTCCGAGAGTTGTTGTAGCTTCGTTAGGTGATTTTGGATATGTGTGCAAATTTTTAGGTTATTCGGACGTCGTTTGGCTAGGTTTTTGATCGAAAGTGCATTTCGGAAGCTTTTAAAGAACTTAGGCTTAAATCCGATGAGAATTGATGATTTTGTGTTGTTGGATGTGTTATTAAGATTGGAACAAGTTTGAATATGGTATTGGATCATGTCTGTGCTTTTGGTTGAGGTCCCGGGGGCCTCGGGGTGAATTCGGGTGGTTAAACGGAAGGTTTTTGGAGTTAATTGCAGGTTCAACTCTGCTGGTATCTGTTGGTTTCGCACCTGCGGTTATGGGACCGCAGGTGCAGTCTCGCTAATGCGATTGGAAGATGCGCAGAAGCGGAAGTCTTGGCCCTTACCAGATTCCGCAGGAGCGGAAGGAGGACCGCTTAGGCGGCCTCGCAGGAGCGGAATTTGGAACACTGGTCAGGTTCCGCAGAAACGGGACATTGGATCGCTTAAGCGGTCCCGCAGATGCGATTAGGGACCGCATAAGCGGAAAGTTGCCTTAAGTGAAAGGTTCGCAAAAGCGGACGTTGACCGCATAAGCGGAAGCCGCAAAAGCGGTATTGGATCCGCAGAAGCGAAAATCGACCTGGGCAGAAAGGTTTAAAATATCATTTTTCATCCGCGAGGGTTATGTATTTTCCACCATTTTTTAGCGAGCTTTGGGAGCTTTGAGGCAATTTTGAAGAGGGATTCAAGGAGGAATGATTAAAGGTAAGTTCCTTGGCCTAAATTCACGAGATTATGTTAGATTTAACATGGAAATTGGTTGAAATTCATTAAAAAGGGGTAAAGCTAGGGCTTGAGTTTTTGATATTTCAAATTGGGATTTGATAGGTCATTTGAGTTCGGATTTGGGAGTTCTTGGTATGTATGGACTCGTGGCGAGACGAGAAATCCATTAATGTAAATTTTGTAATTTTTCGAGAAGCGGGCCCGGGGCTTGGGTTTTGCTAGTTTTGAGATTTTTGCTATTTCTCAGTTGTTTTCGATTGGGTATTGTTCCCTTGGCATATTGTAATATATTCACTCTGATTTTTGTTAGATTCGACGCACGTGAAAGCCGATTCGAGGGGCAAAGGCATCGCGAGCTAGAGATTCCACCGGTTGGAGGTGAGTAATACTTGTAAATGATATCCTGAGGGTTTGAAACCCCGAATTTGCACATCATAGTGCTGTATCGAGGTGATTTGCATGCCGGATAGCGAGCGTGGAGTAGAGCACCATTGGGGATTGTGACTTGGTCCGTCCCGATTGATGAAGTTACTACGTATTTGGCTGAAACTACTTGTTAACATCATAATTTGGACTGATTGCCATGTTTGGGCTTCATGCCAACTTAGTGAATCATTCAGGGATTGATATCGCTGTTTTCGCATTATATTTGCATATTATTTGATCTCGATCTAGGGTTTTAATGCGGTTTTGCAAATTCGGCCATTTTTCATGATTTGAAAACTTAAATGATGTCTTACTGACGTTTTGAACTGAGAACTATTATTTGAATATTGTCCTAGTGGCTTATGTGCATTTTTGGATTGAGCATGGATCGGGCTGCACACCGCAGCAGTGTAATATATGCATTCTTGGACTGAGGATGGATCGGGATGCACGTCGCAGCGGTGTGATATTGTTATTGTGCTTGGGATATAGGAGCCCCTCTGGAGTCTGAACCCCCACAGTGAGCGCGGGTACCCAAATGGATCGGGCTGCGCGCCGCAGCGGTTATGTGCATTGCATCGCATTCATGCATTGGTTCCTGTTTATATTACGTGTCATGACATTTAGCACTCACATTTCATTGGCATCCATGCTACTTCGTGCATTGCTTACCAGATACCCTGGTGTTATTCGTTGGTAGAGTGCTGTGCCCGAGGGGCTGACTTATGTGCTGACCTGCACTATCTGATATCGCATTCATATGCTTGATTGTTGGGAAAAAGATATTTTTAAAAGAGGTTTTTAACTGAACCAGATATTTCTAAAGGGTTTTCACGGTTTCACTGTTTTCTCAAAGGGTTGTTCTGTTCCATATTGCATGATGGAGTGCTCTTACGTGATTTCTTGCCGCTCAGTTATTATTAGTCTTATTACTCACTGAGTTGGAGTACTCACTTTACTCCCTGCACCTCGTGTGCAGTTGCAGGTATTGTTCACCCGGTAGCGGGTTACTAGCTGATCGAAGGTATGACTATTGAAGCGGAGCAAGGTGACCGCCAGCGTTCGCGGCACCGGACTTCATCTTTTGAACTTCAGATTTTATTTTGTATATATTATTAGCCCTGTAGTGGTGTTCAGTCTTCTTTAGATGCTCGTGACTTGTGACACCCCGGTCGGGTTGTGTTGGGTTGTAATTAATGGTTTTTAAGCTATTAAGTTGTATTTTCTATTCATTATGTTTAATGATTGTTAAAGAGACGATTTGGGTTAGTTGGCTGGCCTTGTCTTCACGAGAGGCGCCATCACGACCGGGTTTGGAAATTGGGTCATGACAAGTTGGTATCAGAGCCTAGGTTACTAGGTCTCACGAGTCATGAGCAGGTTTAGTAGAGTCTCGTGGATCGGTACGGAGACGTCTGTATTTATCCTCGAGAGGCTGCAGAACCTTTAGGAAAACTTCACTTTTTTGAAATTCTTATCGTGCGTACTTTCTTGAAATTCGTATTGTGCGTACACTAAGAAATCTTCTTCATTTGTCATTATTCCAGAGTTAGTTTCCTTCATTATTCTGATTCCTACAAAAGTAGTTGGGAGATTTAAGAGTTCTCTGGAACTTCTATTTGAGTGCAAATTTGAAGATTGTTGAGTGGTAATTTGTGTCTTGGGTGTAGGACGCCACTTTACTATATGCACCTAGGTCGGGGCGAAGTTACACCCTATGAAGGGTGGTCAATTGACCGTCCTTCGTCGAAAAATTATTTTATGCATTTAGGTAAAATATTACTATATGCACCTAGGTAAAATTAATATTGAAGTACGTCCGCGTTATAATCTGTTCACTACTTAATTCTCCTCGATTTAATTCTTAATAAGTCATTGGTTGAACTATTGGCTTGACCATGTTTGTTTTGAGGTATGCAAATCTCATTTTGATGATAGATGGCATAGAGACAGACCAGAAATGTTGAGTAATATTTTCCACCTGTTTAATGATATCAAGCCTCGTCTGCCTAGACTTATTCTGGTAGTGTGGCTTGTGAAGAAAAAAAGATAGAGCTTTCACTTTATGAAACAGTGCACATGTAGGCAATCTGTCCTTTTCTCCCTGATGAACTGTATCTTGAGAATCACATCCTTCACTGGTCGGCACTATTTTCCCATTTTTAAATCATTGTGAATCTGTACTCATAAGTTAACATCATCCTGTTTGTTTACAGTTGCTGAATTAATACTTATTTTCTGCACCAGGGTAGCAAACTATAAATTTGTTAATAGAACAGTGGACAGATTCTTGGGTAAGGAAAGGTAAAGGTTGTTGGTTGGATCAAAATATAGATGCCTAACTTCAGAATTAGGCAGGACAAAGCAAGCAACTTCAGATCCTGATATGGAATTTTCAATGTATTATTTTATACTTATTTTTGTAAGTCTTCCTTAATTTAGCTTAGACAATCATCTTGTTATTGTTAAGCAAGACATATGTCGCAGAGTGGAAATGTCCATCCTATATTTCAGGGGGTTCCCCTTTGCATACACATTACTTTATGGGAATGGCTCTGCTCCATTAATGGTTACTCCAGTATTGATCAATACAGTCTTAGATCACTGACACGCGTGCTCCTTAAATTGTTTTTAGTTCATTATTTGGTTTTTGGTTAATTTTCTATTTGTTTACCCTAAATATTGGATAACAATTAAACTTATAGTGTGATTTTAATGATACGTGATTTCACCTAATACCAATTGATAAACGTAAAGATAAGAGATGCAAATTGACAATAATATAAAGCAAACCAGCGTTTGGACAGAACCCTCGAGCTCAGATACCCTCGAGCTAGTTATGTAAGAACAGTTAAAATGTAACGAGCTGATAAACTAGAGAATGTAGACTAAAGAGAGAATATTATATTGCTTTGATCTGTGTGAATGTAAGGTCTACAAATGATGGGGACTCCTTTTTATCTAGCAGATGAATCCTAATTATTGTATAATTCTAATTTACAGAAGTAAATCCCATGATTAGCCAAAACAATTGCCCTTGATCTAATCTGTTCCGAGATTTCTGCCGTGATCTTCAACCGGTTACGGATATCCCGTCTTTCCATTATTGCGCTTTGTTCGAAGTCTATCATATATGGTCTCGATCGCTGTTGGCATCGATCTCGACGAGCACCTCGATTCTCGAGCTTGATAACTTATCTTCGTGTTCTGACTTGATCCATTACTAGCTCGACCCTCAACGTGATTCCCTGGTCTCGATTAAATGGCAAAATCGGGCAAGCCCTATTTTGACCGTATACAGATAGTCCCCCGTTTCTTGGAGTGTAATGAGAAGAAACGAGCTGAGCCTTCAATTTTATACCTCGACCAGTTATGATGTCACCCTTATGACGTAAGCGACCGAGGCATCGCATCGGTACGGTTCCCAAGATCATTAATGAGTATCAGTTGATGGTCGGCCATTAGTACCTTTGAACCGTCGTCGTGAATCCTTAAATAGTTCTTCTTCTCACTTCTTTAAACTTTACTTTGAATTTTTCTTGCACTTATCTTCAAAATCCTTCTGAGTTTTTCAAGTCTTTCTGCAAATCTTCAAAGTTCTTTACATCTTATCAAGCCTTTCCGTCCTTGCACAGTTTCTAGGCCTCGTTACCAACCTTTTTTCAAAACTACAAATCTCATCTTTTTCTTTCCCTGAATCTATATAAAAATGGTAAAACCATAAAAAATTGTTCCTCAAAAGGAGAAAGCTTCTTCATCGCGGCCGGCCGGCGACAAGACGCCGGTGGAGCCACGCATTGAGGAATGTGTTCCCGGGGTGTGCGATCTTACTTTCGATTTCAAGGTTGAGAAACCCTTATTGGTCCCTGACCAATGTGAGCCAATGTCAAGATATATATGCTCGATAACTGAGGGCGACCTTAAGGAGATGAAAGAAGATTGCAACTGGGAAGGCAAAGAAGTGGTGATTCCGACTCCCGAAGAGGACATCACCACTTACGTAAATGGGTTCTTAAGTGTTTACACTTGCCCTTTACACTGGGTCCCATCGACCCCGTTATCCTCGATTTATGCAGCCAATACCAAATAACCCTAGTGCAGATACATCCTTCTTTCTGGCGCATTGTCATTTTACTTCGATTCTTTGTGAGCAAAGTCGAGGGCATGCCTTTTACCCTCGACCATCTCATCAGACTGTACATCCCACGTCTCTATCGTGGAAGATTAATAAGGCTTCAGTGTTAGTCCACCAAGGTAATGTTCTCGAGCATAGATAAGGATAAGGACCAAAGATGGATGGGCCGGTTTGTTCGAGTGAGGACTTCCGACATAATTCAGGCTGAGAAGATGCCATTCCCCAAAGAGTGGAACATGAAGCGTAAGTACAAACCCCGCCCTTTGACCCCATTTACTATTTCGTGCCTTTTTCTTTTTCTCATCGATGTTCCTTCGTATGATGCAGCGGTCTCTTGGGGTCCTAGTGCAATTCAGAACCTTGAGGGCTGGGTTCGGAATCTGGCATCGAAATCTTCATATGTCGAGTGCTCGTGGCGTGATTTGGCAAGGGGCCAATAGGAGGCCAAAAATCATGGTAAGTCTCTTTTCATATGTTTGATGCTCTTTTTTAAATGTATTTTTTTTATTTCTACTTGATTTCCTTTCATACAGATCTCAGAGACAACGCTATCATGAGGCCCCCGTCCGGGGAGGAGGAGGATCCCCGAAGACGGCTAAGCATAAGAAGAGAAAAAGGGTCTCTCCCTCTGATACTCCAAAGCCCAAGAAGAGCAAGGCTCGCAAGTTGAAGAAAGATATTGCCGCCCTGCCTGCAAATGTAGTTCAACAATTATGAGATGAAGAAGAGGAGAATGAAGATGCCTCCTTCGAGCTGGTGGCTCAAAAGAGGAGCGGAGGTCCCAAAGGCCGCTAAACCGATGAAGACCGAAGAGGTTTAGCCTCGGACCAAGGGGATCTTGAATGATGGCCCGTGCAAAGTCCTCGAGTCATCGGAGGACAAAGATGCCTTCCGTCGTGATGGGCAACTGGTGGACGTACCATAAGGGGCCAGTTCTGAGCTCTTCAAAACGAAGAGAACGCCCTAAGTGAATTGCTTGGTGCAATAAATGTTGACGATTCTCCGCCCGTCCCCACATTTTCCGAGGGGCAAATCAGGAAGCCCGGGACATGAAGACCCCCGATGTGCGAATGGCCCATGAAGGGGAGGACCTTTTCCATGGTTGCTTCACTAGAGTCGAAGATGCTTCCAATCTGGGTGATTCAACGAGTATCTTCGATGAGGCCCATCGACTTCTGAGTCAGGTAAGCCTTAGCTCCCTTTATCAATATCATTTTTGTCTTTATTTCCTCTTGTCCGGCTTTTCTTTCTTTCCTCATAGGCCTTGACACTTCATTGGTAAGCGTTTTCCAAATCCCGGGCAGAGTTGAACCGATGTGAGGCCGATATCAAAAGGCATACGGAGGATAGAGATGCCCTAAAACTTCTCAGTGGGCAAAAAGAAGAGGAGATCAAGGGCCTCCGAGCTGAATTGACAACGGCTCATAAAGGGCAAACCGACCTGATTGAGCAGGTAATGTAAATTTTTGGAAGCTCGTTATACTAATCCGGAAACGATGACTAACACTCCAATCCTGCAAATTCAACAGAAGTACCAAAAGATCGAGCAACTTTGCGAGGAGGCCAAAATGAAGGAGGCAGAGACTTTAGGGAGGAAACCAAAATATGGATCGCCTTGCCTCGAAGAAAGAGGCAACTCAAACCCAACTTTCATCGGTTGAACGTCAACTCTAAAGCATGAAAGAGGATAACTCGGCCCGAACCAAGAGAATTGAGGAGCTCGAGGCTCGATTGGCTGCTGAACTTGCGAAGGCCACATCTGAGGCAGAAAAAGTAAAGGTTGACGCGGAGGCGGTCATGGCCGTCTACCGAGCCGATACTGAAGCTGCTCATACTCTAGTAAAGGAAATTTTCAATACCACTCATGCTCAAGCATTCTACGTTGCCGAGCATGCCAAATGCCAGACTCGGGTAAGAGACTTTTGAGGAGATTCATTCTTGTGGATTTGACCTTGCTGCAGAGATTGAGAGTGCGAAAGTACCCGAGGCCGAAGCTAGAGCGCTGGTTTCTTCCGATGACGATGAATCCAGGAGTGCGAGTGGATCTGAGAGTGGAGAAGATAAAGATGAGGCTCCCGGGGAAGATTAGGCACTTAGAATTTTTTTTTCTTTTTTGGATTTTTTATGTAAGACTCTGAGTGGTCTTTGTAAATATTTTTGCATATATGAAAGATCCATTTTCTTTCCGACTCGTCTCCAATTTCTGTTTTGCTTTTCGCCTTATGATAATTTTGATATACTTTATATCTTGTGAGAATTTTTATTCAGTTCGTTGGCTTGCAAAACTTTTGTCGAAGTCAGAGTAGAATAGTCTCTAAAATCGAGTGAGCACTTGCTCGAACTCAGAGTAAAAAAAACCCTTAGGTTTCAGTTGAGCGAGGGTGGATCCTCGAACTCAACAATATAATGGCCCTTAGGCTCTTGAATCAGGCCGATATGGCCTTAAAAAAGTGGCTCATTCCCCTTTTTGCTTAAAAAGTCTAATCACATAAAAATTTGTTATCCCTTAGCACGAGATAAATCTATATCCATTAGGATTAAGTGTTATCGAAAACCTTTTACTTTGTTATGCCTTAGCAATAGTTTGTTCGAGAGTTCGAACTATTTGGTACCCCTTAAGGTTTTTGAGTGTTGATTTTATCAAAAATATTTGTTATGACTTAGCCTAGGGTAGCCATTTTTTTTAAAACCTGTTTTATGAAAATATTTGAAGGCATGTTTCATTACGGAATTCAGATGTCTTCGAACTGTGTTAGTTTGGTTGTACCCCTTCACTTAAGATTTGCCCTTTGGGCTTGTTTCTCGCAGTCCCCAAGTAGGGTGGTCGTGGCCTATAAAACCGAGGATTGCCTTTTCAAGGTATTATGGTCTCGAAGTTTAATAATTTGAACACGTCGATTTTTGGACGGTAGTCCCCGAGTATGGGGTTGATATCTCGAGCTTTAGTTGCGCTTGACACTTGAGCCAACTTCTGCAATAGATCATAAGTAAAGTAGAAATTTCACTAACGCAAGGAATATCTAGTAAGGAAAAAATACTTCTTTCCATAAATCAGTCATTCATACATGTTTTTCCATCAGGGCTCGAGTAATCTACAAGGACACTGTTCATTTGACCATTTGGCCCTGTACAAAATTTTACCTATCGGGACTTGTTGATACGGAGTATTTTCCTTGAGAACATAACATCCAAGAGTGATTACATCCGAGGGTGATTGCCCCCAGTATTTAAGGTTGATTGTAAAGAAGCCTTAGATACTATTGAACTCCAGGTAGCACAAATAATTGTTTTCTTGTTAAAAATCTCGCTGGAAAAACCCGTTTGGGACAAAAATTGACCTACGAGAAAAAGAGTGCAACGCGTACTTTAAAACAAGAGGTATTTGTGTTGAAGCATTTCTCGATGTCTTCGATCGAACACCTGCAATAAGTTAGTATCAAATACAAATGAAAAAAAGGGAGAGAGTCATACCTTAGAAATAATATCTTTAGAGGAGTGATATGTTCCAATTATTTGGCAATTGTTCGTCGTTCATCGTGCCGAGTTTGTAAGATCCCTTTCCGGTGACACCGAGGACCTGATATGGTCCTTCCCAATTTGGGCCGAGTTTCCCCTCGTTTGGGTCTCGAGTGTTGAGGGTGACTTTTCTCAAAACTAAGTCCCCGATTTGAAAGTGGCAAAGATTATCCCTTTGGTTGTAGTATCTTTCGATGCGTTGCTTCTGTGCTGCCATTCTGATGAGGTGGCTTCCCATTTTTCATCTAGCAATTCGAGGCTTGTCTTTGTAGCCTCATGATTCGACTCTGTTGATACCCAATTTTTCCCTAAGTATTTTTGTACCAAAATATTTTCAAAATAGCATATTGGTGCATATATAAGCACACCCAAGAATTTTGGCATTTTAATGATTTTTAAAACCAATTTGTTGCCTATTTTAGTACAACAAAATCCAATAATTATTCCCAAAATTATTATTTTGGCGAATAATTCATTTTATTCTCACATTTGCAACAAAATATAATTAAGGTAATTTTTACATATTTTTACAAATTTATTTGGTATTTTAAAAGCTAAATTGCATATAATTGCAATTATAGCCTATCTTGTAATTTATAGCGTTTTATGTTTATAAAATTAATTCCAGTATTTTTAAATTAATATTTATATAATATTCATTTACCCAGTACTTTTAATTTGCTCTTAAAATCTGTATTACTATTTTATAAAAAAAATTTAAAGGAAAAATTGGCTATTTACGATTTGGCCTCAATTGCATTTCAATTATAGCCAATCTGGCAACCCCAATGAACCCAATTTCAAAGGTCAAAATTACCCTACCCAATTTCAAATTAACCCAACCCTGACCCATTTATTCGATCCGCCCAGCTCCCATTCAATATAGGCCGTTGATCTAAATGATCAATGACCACCCTTCATTCTTTCCTTTTTAATTTTACCAACCACACCCAACCCTAATCATTTCCTACCAAACGCCACCCTTGAAACCCCCCGTCTCTGAAACGCTCTCTAATCTCTCTGCAAACCCTAGCCGCCGCCTCTCAATCCTACCCTAATCCATGGCCTCCCATGGCCATCGGAGATGTGTAATAGCCTTCCATGGCTCCTGGGTGTTCGCTTCTAACGGCCAAAATCTCAAAGGAAGCTGGTCCAATCGTTGCCTGACTTTCATTCATGACCTTTCTCCGGTCGTCCCTGACTTTTCTCCGGCCAGCCATGGCCATTCGAGTCATATCCTTGGCGTTCCTGGTTAGATCGTTAATTTCCAAGGCCTTTCTCACCTTTCTGGGTTCTTCGAAACCCTAATCTTTGGGGTTTTTATTTTTCTTTCAAATATGCTTTAGATCTATACTTGCCATGAATGTTTAAGTGCTTTCGCGAAAGTTCTTCAACTTTTCTTGCAAAAACGACCTTTCATTAGGGTTTTTCCTTTGAAGTTTTTCAAAAGATCTCTGATCTTTTAACGTGTTTATGTTTTGGCTATGATTTGTTCATGTTTATTCTCCTATCTGTTTCAGCATGTTAAAAACCCTAATTCCTTTTTAGTTTATCCGAGTTCTGAAAGTTGCTTGTTTAAATGTGCATTTGTTCTTTGTTGTTGATTCTTTTTCCTTGTTTAATTTGTTTAATTTTAAGTTCTTACCATCTTGCAAAACCTGGTTACTGTTAAAGCCCTAATTTTCTTTAGAAGTTTTCTCACTTGTTCCTACTCTGAGACCCTTTACTTGCTTCTATGTCTTCTTCACTGTTGTTTCTATGTGATTACTTGACCTGCTTGACTACTGTGCTTCGAATATTTTCTTACTACTGAACCCTAGCTTACCCTAATTCTACTATATGTTTGTGCTTCTTCTTTTCATCAACATGTCTAACATTGCATACTTGTTCATTCCTTGCTATTTATATAGTGAAGTGCAGAATCATGTTCCTTTCTTGTTTGATCTTGATTCCTTTGATCTTGTGAGTGATAGCAAAAAAGATTTTTCTTACGGGTCCTAATTTTTACTCATCTGTTCAAAATTAATTGATTCACTTCTTTTATTGTGATGTTTTACCTTGCTGAATCCTTTCCCAAAATAAGCCTATTTTGTTCTTAGACTGGATTATTTACTTCATGCTTTTACTATCCCTTTCCATGGCAATAATCAATCTGCCCCCCAAACTAATTTTCTTTCCTTAATTAGGCTTGTTGACCCGTGAAGCAGTGTTTCCCTAATTAAAGGGGAATCACTTGGGTTAATTGGTTCTGAATGGTGATTGTTTCCATGTTTGTATTTTAATTTTACTTATTACCTTATTTCTCTACATGTTTCCAAAGCTATAAATACCTACACTCTTCTCTTTCAAACACACGAACACAGACGAACAATCTGAGTTCAAAAATTACTCTTACACTTAAAAAACTCACTCTCTCTCTTTCTGCTACTTGTGTTTTTTATTTGTCTAGCCGACTGGAAGCCAAGGCTAGACTGTGGATTCTTGTCTGATCTATTTTTCTGCACTTTGCTTCTCTACTAGTATGTCCTAGTTAATTTACAAGCTTCAACAACAACATGTTTTTCATTCCTGTCCACTTCTACTCATGTTTTCTGCAATCAAGATGTGTTATTAGCATGCTGTAATATGTTCCCTTTCCCTTTCAATTTAAAGTTTATCTATGTGTGCATTATGTTAGTCGTGTGTTGCTACCTTATGAATTCCAAACCCCCATACCCCTTTATATGCTTTAAGTTATGGTTCAGAAACATAGCAATGTCTGAAATCATTGTCCATGGATATGAACTGGACCCTTTTGGGCCTAAGCTTTGTCAATTTCCCATCCCCACTCCCTTATTGTGCGTGCTGAGTAACAGCCTTGGCCTGCCAGTATTTCTAATTATTGTTCAGGCCATGGCTTGACCTCCAGTAGGTCTTTACTCTCTAAATGCTTGATCAACAGGTTTGGTCAGGGTATGCCAGTCTATTTTGTGGCTGGGCATGACCACCAGCCTGTCTGGGTAGCCCCCTACCCTTTCTATTGCACTTACACTCATTCTTAGAACTTAAGTTCTGCCCCTCTTGTATGAGCCTTGCCTTAGGACCCTTGAGCTCCCTCTGAACTTGGACACATAAGGGATGGCCCTTCCATACTGCACAACTCAATTTTTGATTAACATCTTGGTTGTATGCATTGCCTGGGGTTCCTGAAATTCCTAGGATCTCTGAAACACCCTAGATGAGAGAAGGCTTGGAAATCTGGATCTCGGAAGTGGCTCAATCTCATATTATTAGGCCTCAAGTTTGGATTAGGCTGCTCGTATGTAGCTGAGGATTTCTGATGTATTTTTTTTAATTCCAGTTCATTTCTTTTGGGTTGTAATAACTTGTACAAGCTCGGGGAAATTTAGTAAAAGGGGCGTTGGGATTTATTTTTTATGCATCAAGGGTAGAGATCATGCCTAGAGGAGTTTGTCATGATATCTGCAATTTCACACCTAGATATTATGCCTATAGGGTTAACTTTTAATTTCTGCACACACACCTAGAAATCATGCCTATAGGGTAGCTCTTAATTTCTGCAATTTCACACCTAGAAATCATGCCTATAGGGTTTAACTTTTAATTTCCGCAAATACGCCTAGATATCATGCCTATAGGTTAACTTTTAACTTCTGCAAACTCATACCTAGAAATCATGCCTATAGGATTCATTCATAATTTCTGCGTCTCCGCGCATAGATATCCTGCCTACAGGATTAACTTCCAATTGTTCTATAAAATACGGTCTGTAGATTCGAGTAAGACTAATGTAGACTTTTCGCCTAAAAATATGCGTTGAACCAGTCCGCTCGTCACTTTATTTAATTAAGACCCAAAACAGTATGTGTAAGACATGATAAACTCTATGACTTTTGCTGGTTTATGGAGGCATATTTGAGCCTTGTTTGCTTGCCTGATTCCCTCTATTTGCACTTATGTGTTTTGTTCGACGCCTTAGCATTTTGTCCTTTTAAAACTTCTAAAAGCCCCAAACCCATTTCCCCTTAGGATTAGTAGTCCATTTGCCTCCGGGACTGATAGGATTGGGGCGGGTAATAGCATCCAATAAGTAACGATACCATTCCGGGCTTTAATACCTTTACGGGGTGGGAAGGATAGACATGGAGATGATGATCACACGATAACACTACGCATACAATTGGATACTGGTGTTGTGTAAATGATCCATGTGATATATAAACCTAGGACCCCCCCTCCCTCTTTATTAGTTTGTTATTTTCAGAATTTTAAAAGCTTTCCAATTTTCAAATTCCGCTTCTTTTACTTCTTTTAATTGCTTGCATCAATTATTTGGCCCCTTCTTTTTCTCTCACACCTTTCTGTGATTATACAACTACTTCCTTCCAGATTTCAACACTTTTAAATCTTTTTGTGCTTTTTATTTGCAATTGTTATGTGAATGGTTTCATCGTATTTGCAATGCTTGCTTGTCTACTTGTTGTTCGCATTTAAAGTCACAATTGTAACATGGCCAGGAACCACACTAGTGGATCTTGGGGGTGCCTAATACCTTTCCCTTAAGATAATTTCTAGCCCTTACCCAAACTCTGGTTTTCATCTTAAATTCTTTTCTTAAAGTGTCCTAATGCACTATAATCATTAGGTGGCGACTCTCCAAATCCAAAACCCAATTCCCAAACAGGAATAGAGTTGTCTTTCCTGAATGTCGTAAACCCGATTTCGCAAGGAAAAAGGGGGCATCCACAGACTCTTCCATTGTGTATCGAAACCTGACGTTGTGTTCCCCGACCTCGACCGGGATTAGGGCTTAGGAGCCATATACTATGGAGAATGGTGTTGCCCCCATACTAGATTTTCACATTGTTCTATACGCCCAAAGGTCTTCGGGAAAAAATTCTCTCCATTTTCCCTTAGCATCGCTCAATCTTTTCTTTAGATTCTGAATGATGGTCTTGTTTGTTGATTCGGCATGTCCGTTCCCACTAGGATGATACGACATCGATAATATCCTTTTTACTTTATGATCCTCGAGGAACTTCGTTATTTTGTTATCGATAATTTTTTTCCATTGTCGCATACTATCTCGGCAGGTATCCCGAATCGGCATATGATGTGATCCCAGATGAAGTCTATAACTTTTTTTCCTCTGACTTTCTCGAAAGCCTTTTCTTCAACCCACGTAGAGAAATAGTCAGTCATAAATAAAATGAACTTAGCTTTACCTGGGGCCGATAGCAGAGGGCCGACGATATCAATTCCCCATTTTATGAGCGGCTATAGGGATAGGACTGAATGAAGTTGCTCCCCGGGTTGGTGGATCATCGGTGCATGTTTTTGGCATTTGTCGAATTTTTGAACGAACTCCTTAGTATCTTTTTCCATACTGTCCCAATAGTACCCTGCTCTAATGACTTTTGTGAACCAGTGATTTAGCATTGGAATGGTTCCCGCAAGTACCCTCGTGAATTTCTCGTAGGACGTAGTCGGTGTCTCTTGGATCTAAACATATTGCGAACGGACCATCGAATATCCTTTTGTACAATGTTCCATCTTCGGCCAATGTGGATCATGCAGCTTTCATTCGCAGATCCTTAGGGTCCGACAGAAGCTTCCCATTCTTTACATAATCGGCTACTGACTTTGAAAATTGTACAATAATCCCCAAGCTGATTTCGTCGTCTTAAATTGATGACCCCAAATTTGCAAGCGATCGACCTCACTATTTTGCTCTCAAGGTACATGTTGTAGGGTCTATTCTTTGAACCGGTGTAGGGTTACCTGCAGTTTGTCCAAGTACCTCTGCATTCGATCTTCTCGAACCTCGAAGGTCTTGTTGACTTGGTTAACCACGAGTAAGGAATCACACTTGGACTCGATGACCTTTGCTCCCAAACTTTTAGCCCGCTCGAGACTTGCAATCATGGCCTCATACTCGACCTCATTGTTAGTCAACTTAGGGGTTTTGATAGATTGTCTAATTGTATTGCCTGTGGGTGGCTTAAAAACGATGCCTAGACCAAACCCCTTCACATTTGAAGCTCCATCTATGAAAAGGGTCCACACCCCGAGGATGTTCCCGATTTTAGCAACAGTTCCTTTTCAACCTCGGGTACGAGGGAGGGCGTGAAGTCGGCCACAAAGTCTTCTAAGATTTGAAACTTGATGGTCGTTTAGGGTTGATACTCGATATCATATCCACTCATTTTGACGGCTCATTTGGCCATTCGGCCCGAGAATTCAGGCTTGTGCAAAATGTTGCGAAGTGGGTAAGTGGTCACAACGCTAATTTGGTGACATTAAAAATACGGTTTCAATTTCCTAGAGGCGCTTATTAGAGCAAGCGCTAATTTTTCTAAGTGTGGGTATCGGGTCTCGGTTTCACCTAAAGTTCGACTAACGTAGTAAATAGGAAATTATGTATTTTTCTCTTCTCGAACTAGGACACCACTTACCGCAACTTCTGAGACTGCCAAATATAAGTAGAGTTGCTCGTCGTCGGAGTGTGAAGCAATGGGGGGGGGTGGGGGGCTCGAAAGATACCGCTTTAACTCTTCTAACACCTGTTGGCATTCCAAGGTCCAAGCGAAATTGTTCTTCTTTTTGAGCAGTGAGAAGAACTTGTGACTTCGATCCGAAGACCTCGAGATGAATCAGCCTAAGGCGGCTATCCGCGCTGTTAATTTTTTACGGCCTTAACATTGTCTAAGGATATGATATCTTCGATCGCCTTGATTTTATCGGGGTTGATCTCGATTCACCGTTTGACACCATTAAGCTGAGGAATTTTCCCGAACTGACCCCGAATGCACATTTCTCGGGGTTGAGCTTCATGTTGTATTTTCACAATATGTTGAATGTTTCCTGCAAATGTGTCAAATGGTCCTCTACGCACAGGGACTTAACTAGCATGTCATCAATATAAACCTCCATTTATTTACCTATTTGTTCTTTGAGCATTCAGTTTACTAGCCGTTGGTAAGTAACACCAGTATTTTTTAGTCCAAACGAGATTACATTATAGCAATAAGTACCATACTTAGTAATAAACGAAGTCTTTTTCTGATCCTCCCAGCTCATTTGTATTTGGTTGTACCCAGAGTAGGCATCGAGAAAGCTAAGAATCTCGTGGCCGGCTGTGGCATCGATCATGTGATCGATATTCGACAAAGAAAAGGAGTCCTTAGGGCATGCTTTGTTTAAGTCTTTGTAGTTTGTGCACATTCTAAGTTTATTCCCTTTCTTGGGGACTACGACTACGTTTGTTAACCATTCGAGATATTTTACTTCTCGGATGTATCCTATTTTGAGAAGTTTGGTTACCTCATCTTTGATGAATGCATGCTTTACCTCGGATTATGGCCTTCACTTTTGCTTTACCGGTCTGAACTTTGGGTCCAAGCTCAATCGATGTGTGGTAATCTCCGGTGGGATCCATGTCATGTCAAGATGGGACCAAGCAAAACAATCTATATTTTTAATAAGGAAATTAATGAGTTTTTCCCTGAGCTCGGGAGTTATCTCGTGCCCAGGTATACCTTTCGATCGGGCAGATGCTCTATTAGTATGAATTGTTCCAGCTCTTCAACCGTTGACTTCGTGGCATCTAAATCCTCGGGGATTATGAAGGTTCAAGGTATCATATAATCATCATCCTCGATAATTTCCTGCTGTTCGGATCTGGTCGAGGCCGGCGACTGTGGTTGCTATTTGACTTCCTGCTTTTCCTTTGATTCTGGTCCCTTTGTTAGTGTTAGTGCCGATACTGGTATTACCCCATCAATTGCAAAACATTTCTTTGGTTGTTGGTTGTTCGCCGTACACCATTTTGATTCTTTCCAATGTTGGGAATTTCAAGATTTGATGAAGCATTGAAGGTATTGCCCTGATATTATGAATCCAAGGTCTTCCGAGCAGCGCATTGTACCTCATATCACCTTCGATTACATGGAACTTTGTTTTTTGGATGGTTCCGGCCATGTTTACTGGAAAAATGATTTCCCCTTTGGTGGTTTCACTCGCCATGTTGAAGTTATTGAGTACTCGAGCTGCAGGCACGACTTGATCCTGGAGGTCGAGTTGCTCTATGACCCTCGATCAAATAATATTTTCCGAGCTACCTGGATCAACCAACACACGTTTAACTTGAATTTTATTCATAATAATAAATATTACTAGTGCGTCGTTGTGAGGTTTTTCGATCCCTTATACATCCTCATCGTTGAAAGATAAAGTATCTTCTGGTAAGTAGTCCTGGGTACGCTTCTCCCTTGTGATTGTAACTTTAGTGCGTTTAAATATAGGTCCCTGAGGAATATCGACCCCACCAACGATCATATGAATTACGTGTTGTGGTTCCTCCTGTTTGTTTTTCCTGTTTGCATCCTTATCTCTGAAATGATTTTTTAGATCGGTCACTCAAGAACTCTCGAAGATGACCTTCGTTAAATAAACGAGCTACCTCCTCCCTCAATTGCATGTAGTCTTCGGTTTTGTGACTATGGTTTCCATAGTATTTGCATATTTGATTAGGATTTCTTTGAGCCGGGTCGCACTGTATGGGTCTGGGACATCTAGTATCTTTGATCCGTCTAATGCCTGATACAATACCCGATGCATCAACGTTGAAGTTGTATTCTGATAACCGTGGCGCTTCATTGGGCTCGACATGTTTATCGAATCCACTCTTACTCATGAGCCCTTGGGAGTTTTGTCCTCGACCATTCCTTCTATCATTCCGAACGGGATTACATCCTGGTCCACTATTTCTACGATTTGTTGTATGGTTGGTACCGGTCTCTATTTGATCGGGGCTCTCTGTCGATGTCTCTTTGAATCATGCATTCGAATCTATTCGGATAAACGAAACTGGAAGGGGCTCCCAACCGATCATCCCCGACTCTGATCTTTGACTGGTATCGATTATGTACATCGGCCTAGGTCACAATTGGATATTCAATTAAATTCTATTTAAGTTGTCGTGATGCTATCGAACTTTGCTCGTTCAAACCTTGGGTGAAGGATTGGACATCCCAATCATCAGTGACCGGGGGCAGGTCCAAACATTCCATCTGGAACCGAGATATGAATTCCTATAGCATTTTGTTGTATTTTTGTCTCACTTTGAAGAGGTACGATTTCCTAGTCGCGACCTTTAATTGTCCTGGCGTGTGCCTTTACGAACGAATCAGCAAGCATGGCGAAGAAATCGATGGAATTGGGAAGCAAATTGCGGTACCATATCATTGCCCCCTTCGATAGAGTTTCTCCAAAAATTTAAAAAAAAACATATTCAATTTCATCATCTTCTAAGTCATTTCCTTTTATTGCGCATGTATAAGAAGTGACATGCTCATTAGTATCAGCGGTTCCATTGTACTTGAGAATTTCTGGCATACGAAATTTCTTCAAAATGGGATTCGGAACCGTACTTGATGGGAAAGGCTTCTGTACGAACTTCTTTGAATCCAAACTCTTTAAAAATGGGGGTGTCCCCCGGTATTTGATCAACCCGTGAGTTGTATGTTTCTACTTTTTTATCGTTAGCCTCAATTTTTTTTCCCGATTCGATCCGCTTAGTGAGCTCCTTGGGCATTTTCATGATGGTGGGGTTAGTTCCCGATCCGTTATTGTTCGATTTTTCCGGTATAGGCTCAACCCTGTGAATAACTTCCTGTGATACATCGAGTTCGATTCTTCTTGGTGCTCGATTCTGATTTTGGAGCTGCGAAATCGCAACTTGCTGAGCCTGCAACATTTCAAATATCATTCAAAGGCTAATCCCGCCTTCATCACCACTATATGTGTTCTGATCGGTTTCCCGGGCACCTCTGCGGACGCTATTTTCAGGGTCAACGCCTAAATTTCCATGAATTGCAAGATGAGAATTAACATCGACTGGATCTACTGCCTGTGGTTCATCGGAATTGATTGGAGGTACTCCATTTCCCAGGGTGACTATATGCTCGTTCTCTCCGTGAAGACCAAGTCGGGTGTCTGTGTGAGTGGGCACTGCTTGAGAGTTTGACATGTTGATTCCTGAAATCAAAGACACTTACGAGAACAAGTGTAAAAGCAGTGTGTGTTATGAGGATAAATACTAGTCAATCACTATTATCTTTAGCCCCATAGTAGGCGCCAAACTATTTACCCTAAAAATTGGATAACAATTAAACTTATAATGTGGTTTTAAGGATGCATGATTTCATATAATAACAATTGATAAACGTAAGGATAAAAGATGCAAATTGACAATAATATAAAGCAAATCAGCATTTGGACAGAGTCCTCAAGCTCGGATACTGTCGAGCTAGTTATGTAAGAACAGTTAAAATACAACGAGCTGATAAACTAGAGAATATAGACTAAAGAGAGAATACTATATTGCTTTGATCTATTTGGATTTAAGGTCTACATAGAGGCGGATCCACGTTGAGGCTTGAGGGGTCACGAGACCCCGTTAGCCTCGGCAAAAACTATGTATATATATCTCTTTACCTACAACTGTGACTCCTTAAATATATTTCGTGTGCCCCTAACTCAAATAGGGGAGCTAGAGGAGTGGTTTTTTAGGGAACTTAGGTTTCCAACTTTTGCTGGATGTCGTGGGTTCAAAACCCATCATCTCTTTCTCCCCTTCTTTTTAGTTTACTTCTTTTAATTCAACTAATATGTACACATAATAGTCAACTTACATAACTTTTCTTCTTCTTCAAATTTATAACTATTGGCACACCCTTAATCTAGATTTGTTTAGTAAGTTTTTTGATAATTTTTGAAGTTTGAACACCTTTTTATCATAGACCCTTTATTTAACCTAGAAAAAGCTAGAAATTTAAAAGTTAGAAATAATCTTACCTTCACTTTTCGTAGTACCTTTTTGCGAATAAATCTCTCTCTTTGTTCCATGATTTTTATTTATTTATATTTGGATGATAAGTCATAATAATCATTGAGTTTTTAAAGGATTGCCCGCCAAATTTTATCGCTAGTCATTAGCATACAATGGTGCCCCTGTCGTGCTCGAATCCTGGGTCCGTCTCTCGGTCTACATATGATGGGGACTCCTCTTTATATAGTAGAGGAATCCTAATTATGGTATAATTCTAATTTACAGAAGTAAATCTCATGATTAGCCTAAACAACCGCCCTTGATCTGATATGTTCCGGGATTTCCGCCGTGATCTTCGATCGGTTACGGATATCTCGCCTTTCCGTTATTGCGCTTCGTTCGAAGTCTGTCATATATGGTCTCGATCATTGTTGGCCTCGCTCTTAACGAGCACCTCGATTCTCGATTCTCGACACTACTAAAAAAATCAGGGTTTAGCGACGGACAAAATCTGAAGCTAAACAGAAAAATCCGTCGCTAATCTCATTTAGCGACGGATTATCTAAAGATTCTGTTAGCGACGAGCATTTTAGCGACAGATTAGCGACGAAGATCGTAGCTAATTCCTGTTTTTTTGTAGTGCGAGCTCGATACTTTATCTTCGTGTTCTGACCTGATCCATTACGAGATAGACCCTCGAAGTAATTCCCCGATCTCGATTAAATAGCAAAATCAGGCAAGCCCTATTTTGACCGTATACACTATTAGTGGTAACATTAGAAAGAGAGGAGCTAAATCTGGTTGTTAAGAACTGTGAATAAGAGCCAGTTTGGATGGACTTAAAAGCTGATCAAACCAGCTTTTAAGTCATTTTTTTAGCTATTGAGGTGTTTGGCAAACTTAAAATCTGCTTAAAGGTCAAATGATTTTAAGCCAAAATGTCCAAATTAAGCTAAAAGTGATAAGTTGGGTAATCCCAACTTTTTTTTTCTAGCTTAAAAGCCACCCTCTTTGACCAAATATTTTACATTGCTATCCTTGATAGTATGTATAATTTCCAAAATACCCTATCATTTCTTTTTGTCCTTTCCTCCGCCATTTTCAATCCCTGCCTTCCAAATTTCATAATCTTTTCTTTTTCTCCTTTCCTTTGCCATTTTTAATTTGTGCCTTCCAAATTCCATCATTGCCGAACTCTTTATTTTGTTTTAGTTTCTTTTTGGTTCCGCAACATTTTCTTTAAAAAGATTGCTGTTGAATCTCTTTTTTTTTTTTCAAAATTGGTGAAACTATATTCTAAATCAAAATTTTCAATGAGTCTACATGTTAACAAAGAATTGAAGTTATGAGACGAAAAAATATATATTGGTAAAATAATAGACTATTGCATATTATTTAAATAAATAATTTATATTTAGGCAATCAATTTAAATTAAAAATAAACTAAATTATAGTTTTTTTGTATATGTATTAATTTAGAATAAAATATTATCATAATCATTTTCTTTATAATGCTAAGAACTTTAAGGATATTTCGGTCATTTTACAGAAACAAGTGCTTACCAGCACTTATTTACCAAACACTTCAATAACTTTTTTTAAGTTTCAGCACTTTTATCCAAACACTTAACTGCTTATTTATAAAACAAGTTTTAGCACTTCAAAAGTGCTTTTAAGCACTTATACTTAAAAGTCATTTTTTTAAGCCAATCCAAACGGGCTCTAAACCCGTTTGCTATTTCCAGAAAAATCGTCTTTTTAAAATCCAAGTGCTTTCTCCTCATTTCCCTTTCCATCTTCTTCATTTTCTAAAGCATAACCAAAAAAATAAAATAAGAGGGAAGAAATGTCCAATTAAAAATAATATAATTTGATCAAAGTGAGACTTTAAATTGGTGGAGGTTTTGAGACGATCAAATTTGGGTCACGACACATATAGATTAACCTTTCAAATGTTTCACTATGCCATTTTCTTAAAATCTCTCAAGATTCAAACAGAGAAAAGTAAAATGTTATTCCCTCATACTATGACAATTTTTGTAATAATAAAGTACTTTTTAAAAATTTTGGTAATATTTTCATAACTTTTATGCAGATGCCGAGTTTCTTCGTTATACAGAAAGATGGATGAGTTCAATATTCTCAGTTCTTTTGTTACCATTAATAAATTTTTGACCAAAAAAACAAAAAACAATATGAAAATAAATCTTTGCCTTTCAACTTTAAAATACGCACGTGTCACTTCTCTAACTATATTGATATCTAATGGAGCAATTAGTAACGGAGCCGAGCCGATATTATTATGCTGAAGTAACAGGTTGAGGTGATAAAAGTACTCCGAATAAATTAATTCCAGTTGATAAAAGTGTATACGAAAGAGTGCAAATGTATTTATTAATTTGGGGGTAAATATTGGGAGTGAAAAATACGTTTTCTTTTTATTATGCAGACCATGATTTTTTTTTTTTTAAAGAGAAAGATGAGATGTCCATTTCTGGTTTAGGTATTGAGCTGGTGAGTCACCTTCTCCCTTTATTTGTATATAATATTTACCTTTTGGTTATTCATAAGCAAACCGCCATGTGATTAACTACAAATAAAATATATAAAAAAAGGGTATCCAAAACCAACCCTAATTAGTCAGTGAACCTTAAAGACAAGCGCATATGAAGATCAATTCCATAGTAAAAAAATTTCTACTCACATTCGATACTAACGCTAAATCACATCAGTTTACCGTAGTTAAGTGGTAGATTTAAGTGAAATTGTATACAAATCATCATTAATAGCCATAAAAGTACATATGAAAGATAATACTATGCATCTATTAGATTTAGGTAGATATTGTGTGTATTTTTTTTATTTTTTCTTGGGTTATTTATCCTCTCTATATTTTTTCGAAAGGAAACTGAGATGTCCATTTCTCGTATAATTTTTTATTGAGAAGGTGAGACACCGTTTCCCTTTAATTGTATGTTACTCTTCTTGGTTATTACTCTCTATCATGCATGAACTTAAAAACAAATCCAAAATCAACCCCTTTAGTTTTGGAAACCATTATTAAAGACAAAAGTGGGTATAAAAAAATCTATTCCATAATGAGGTAAAGAAACTAACATATGCAGCTTAGACAAATATTAATAATGATGGCAATTACCTAGGTGTCCCTAGTTAATCCACATTAAAATAACATTAATGGTTCCTCCATTTAAGCAACTTCGCCGACAATAATATTCCCACTTTTGAAATCTATAAATAGGAAAATCCCATTGGGGTTGGAATAGTACTTTTCTACGAGTTTGCTCAATAATTAACAACATTATTTATACTCACTCGTATGTCTGGTTATTAAAAATAGTTATCTTAAATTATTTATTATTTTAGAAGTTCAAGACAAAATTAATTATATTTTTTCCCTTTTACCCTTAATATTCAATTGCATTAACATTTAATAAAAATATGGATAATGTCATTGATAGAAATGACACATAAATTGAAAAAATATTTAATAAGAGTAAAGTAGCCAAAAACTATTCTTTCTTAAAGGGGCGTGCACAAGATAATCACGACACATATGAGAGGGAGAGAGTACTAGTATTAGATCATTTACAAGGAAACAAATAAATTATTATGATAAATATTAATTGAGGACTTATAAAAATAATAAATAATTTTTTTATTAAATTAAATTATATATCTATTATGCAAAAAATGCTCATACTACTGTTGTCTTTTTCAATGTCCTTTATCTTCTTTATTTATTTTTTTTTCATAATCGTAGTTTTCGGGCATCGCTTTGCGAACCCGACTAGCTGTACCCACCGGATCCCGCTGTTTCAATGCGGGTGCACGGTTAGTTCCACGGGGCCCTAAAGACGCGGCCGGTTTGTAATATCTCCAGTGGCCCTGCGGGAGCTCGAACTGGCGACCTGAAGGACTTTGTCCTCAGGCCTTTACCAGATCTACCCCTCAAGGTTTATATTCTTTAATTCGTTTTTATATTATGAGCCAACATACTACTTATATATTTCTTATTCTGTCGGTGGACAAGTTGAAGATAAACTAACGCAGCTAAATGTATGAGCTGGTTCCCTAGTGGCCCATTTTAGCCCCTCCCTGTAAAATGGGGTCCTTTCATCTCTCATCCAATACTTAGGTATATAACCCTTAAGGTGAAATAGTTCAGCAAACCAAATCAAGAAAATTCACCAAGAAAAAATAAAACACACTAATTAAATTTGTTGGACTGCATTTTCCTAGATTTAGCATAGTTAATTTCTCCAAATATTTATCATACTCAGCCTCATTCAGATTTTGAAGTAAAATATACTAGTACTTTATATTTTAATGAAAAGTGTTATGCTAGCACTAGTAGGTATATATACACTAGTTATGAAAAGTGTCGGTGAATCTCATGTATGAACACACACCAACACCAACAATCCAGTATAATCTCACTTAGTGGGAGGTTTGGAGAGGGTAGTGTGTACGCAGACTTTACCCCTATTCTGGGGTAGAGAGGCTGTTTCCAAATAGACCCCCGACATCCTTCCCTCCAAGAACTTCCCGCCTTGCTCTTGGGGAGACTCGAACTCACAACCTCTGGGTTGGAAGTGAGGATTGCTTATCATCAGAGCAACCACTCTTGTCCACTCTCATGTATGAAGTACTACTTAATTAAACCGAAGTTTGTATTTAATTTTAAAAATAGTTCAAAAAAGAAAGTATAGTAGTAATAGAGTTGAGTGATGACGATATATAGACATTATTTATAGTTGGTGCACTCGTATTTCGAAAAGTATATATTTACTCCTATTAATTAAGAAATAAGTATTAATTGCTATTTCTTTTTTGGTACGTTCCAAAAAAATATCTTCTTTTTAAATTTGAAAATAATTTAGTTAAAATTTTTAATTCCACATTTAATGAGAAACTTTTATAACCATACAAATACTCTAGACCCCCTTCTTGATATGTTTAGCATCACAAAATCAAAATTTTTTAATTTTTTCTTAAATTTAGTAGTAAGTTATACAGATTCAGTTAAAATAGGACGGAGAGAATGGAGTATATAATAATAGTAGGCTCTACTTATATCCATATGATTTAAGAATTCCAAGTTCTCCTTTTACCATGAGAAGCTAATAATTAGCTGCAAAGTAGTTAGGAAGTAAAGAAGCATCAGAGAGGTTAAATTTAGGCAAAGTGTCTTTGTCTGTTAGCAGAAGTGTCGGTGTCTTCAACTCATCTACTACTATATTTCTTTACCATCACTACACTGTTGTAAATTGTGTTACCCTGTCTTGACACCACCAAAAGCATCTTCACATGCATTATTGCCACTAACCTCACTCCTCCTCATCTCTCTTTCCCACCCACTTTCCTCGATCTCCCTACAATTTTGAGCTGAAATATATATACACCAGTTTCTTTTAGCTCAAGAAATCAGAAACATCAATATGTACGGGAGGGATCCATGGGGAGGGGCACTGGAGATAAACGCAACAGATTCAGCTACAGATGATGATAGGAGCAGGAACTTACAGGATTTTGACAAGGCGGCTTTGTCAAGGAATCTGGATGAGACACAGCAGAGTTGGTTGTTGGGTCCAACTGAGCAGAAGAAGAAGAAGTATGTCGATCTTGGTTGTATTATTGTCAGTCGAAAGGTATTCAAATGGACTCTCGGCTGCATTATTGCTGCTGCTCTCATTGCTGGACTTGTTACACTGATTGTCAAGACTGTTCCTAAGCACCGACACCGTAGTCCCCCACCGGATAATTACACTTTGGCTCTTCGCAAAGCACTTATGTTCTTCAATGCCCAACGCTGTAAGTAATTACCCCAATTTCCTTCAGGTATCTGATCTATGGGATTCAGATTCTTATTTGAATGATACTATTGTATTCCATCCTGCCTATCTATCACTTACTAGTGAAATATCTCTTTACTCTAAAGCATTAAAAATTGGAAGATCCATGTTGTTTTCTGAAGAATAGAATATTGCCATCTATCCTTCTATGTTGCCTTTACTTGATGATTAAGATCCCAAGATTACTGGGTTTTAAGATGCAGATTTATGGTTTTGCCTTCAAAAAATTTATCTGTGGACTGTCTGGATTTGGGTGTTTCTCCTTTTTGATGTTTGACAGCTAGATTTTGGGTCGGATTGGTGGTTATTTGTTCAGTTTGTCATTTAATTATCTGTTTGTTTTTGGCAGCTGGGAAACTACCTAAGCACAATAATGTATCATGGAGGGGGAGTTCAGGTATGCAAGACGGCAAATCTGACGATTCAACCATGTTTAAGAATTTGGTTGGTGGCTATTATGATGCAGGAGATGCAATAAAGTTTAACTTCCCTCAATCTTTTGCTCTTACTATGTTAAGTTGGAGTGTGATTGAGTATAGTGCAAAATATGAAGCTGCTGGGGAGCTCAGTCATGTCAAAGATATTATTAAGTGGGGTACTGATTACCTCCTCAAAACCTTCAATTCCTCTGCTGATACTATTGATCGCATTGTTGCACAGGTAAATATCATTCATTGGGCATTTTGAATTAGTTGATTACGTTGGTTCGTATGAATTAACATTTTATAATGGTTTTGTTTTCATCAATCATTGTTTCTGCCTTATCAATTGTCATCACCAACTGTATCTTATTGAAAAGAACGACATCGATGATTGCATTGTTTTTGTTTCTTTCGATCATTGAGAAAATGAGCATACATATGAGCTGCTTGATCTCATAGAAGGATTTCTGTTCTGTTTTATAGGTGGGGAAAGGGGATACTTCAGGAGGGCCAGATCCCAATGATCACTATTGTTGGGTGCGTCCAGAAGACATTGATTATCCACGGCCTGTAACTGAATGTCACAGCTGCTCGGATCTTGCTGCCGAGATGGCTGCTGCTCTGGCTTCTGCCTCCATTGTTTTTAAGGACAACAAGGTCTACTCACAGAAGCTCGTCCATGGTGCTAGAACTCTCTTCAAATTTTCCAGGGAACAGCGTGGTAGATACAGTAGCGATAATGAAGCTGCAATATTCTACAATTCGACTAGTTACTGGGATGAGTTTGTGTGGGGTGCGTCCTGGTTGTATTATGCTACAGGAAATACTTCATATCTTCAACTTGCTACAACTCCTGGTATTGCCAAACACGCTGGTGCTTTCTGGGGAGGTCCTGACTACGGCGTGCTCAGCTGGGATAACAAGCTCACTGGATCACAAGTAAGAAGATATAGCTTCCTTATTTTGTCTTGCATGATCGTTGAATTTTTCTTGCCGGCAACATTTTGCTCTTAGTCTGTATATCTTTTTATAAGTTGCATGTTTTTCGTTGAGAGATCTATATATTGTACTGAAGCAATGCTTTTCATTTGTATTTAGGTGCTTCTGAGCCGTTTGAGATTGTTTTTGAGCCCCGGATATCCTTATGAAGATATTTTAAGTACATTCCATAACCAGACAGGCATAATCATGTGCTCCTTCTTGCCATACTTCTCTTCTTTTAACCGGACAAAAGGTAAGCCTTGTTTTAGCTAGTTAGCATGTAAAGTTTTGCAGAGTTTGTGGGAAGTCAAATATAAAACTGTTGGGCCTTTGTAGGAGGGCTGATACAGTTAAACCACGGAAGGCCTCAGCCTCTTCAGTATGTAGTCAATGCTGCCTTCCTTGCTACCTTGTATAGTGACTATCTTGCTGCTGCTGACACCCCTGGATGGTATTGTGGGCCCAATTTCTATTCTACCGATGTCCTACGTGAATTTGCACAGACACAGGTAAATGAATCTTTACGATCTTTATGTTTGCAAGAATCTCTTTTCTTATTTTCTTACTTCAGCTCTGCTAATAAGTGTGTGAAATACTACCTAAAAATATGTGTGATAAATGCAAAAAATCAGGAGTATATGAGATATAGATGGTGTAAGCATGTTCTTATTAGCCAACTCTGATGAAAGTTAAACCGTTTCTGGTGTTAATTCACTTTTCTTTCTTTGACTTTTAGATTAACTACATCCTTGGCAAGAACCCTAGGAAGATGAGTTATGTTGTGGGCTTCGGCAATCGCTATCCAAAACGTGTCCACCACAGAGGTGCATCAATTCCAAAAAACAAGGTCAAGTATAATTGTAAAGGAGGATGGAAGTGGAGGGATTCAAGTAAGAATAATCCGAATACTCTTGTTGGAGCCATGGTTGCTGGACCGGACAAGAATGATGGCTTCCATGATGTTCGTACTAATTACAATTATACCGAGCCGACACTTGCTGGAAATGCCGGTTTAGTTGCAGCCCTTGTAGCTCTATCTGGAGATAAAAGTGTTGGAATTGACAAGAACACAATATTCTCTGCAGTACCACCCATGTTCCCCACTCCACCACCTCCGCCAGCTGCTTGGAGACCATGATTTGTTGATCGTTAGTTTTATCCACCCACCTGTCTTGTGTGACCATATATAGGTTCATTTTTTTCATAATGTGGTCGATATGGGATTCTGATAGCACGAAGTTTGAAGCAATGTGAAAGCCAAGAAACAGGATGAGCACCTTGAACGTATAAGCTTGTGCTCAGCTTGGCCTAGAATCCAGATGTAGAACACTGTCTTGAAGAAATGCCCAACGGTATGTCTTTGCAATGTATCAATATACACAGTTTGTATGTATGTAAACACAAACCAATGATATACTCATTGAGAACTGGAACGCGAACAGCCTCAATTTTTTATTGTATAAGCTTTCAATTAATGTCCCGCAGCTATTTGAATTTTGCATTTTGTAGTGCAAGAATAATGGTAGTTGCAGACTGGTTTGAAACTGCTGCTTAATATCTTAATCTACGTTGTGCTGCTTCTGTTCTCTGCTTCTTAATTCTTTCGTTATGTGTGACCCACCTTGACATGCACTGGCTGATGCAATAAAACGATAGTCTAATAAGTTGACATCGTTGAATTCAAAAGCATATTGGATTAGTTAGGAGGAAGAGGAATGGATAGTTTAGTTGGGGATGTGTCTCTTGAATGAGTTACTGAGAATTAGGATCTGATACACTAAATTTCACAGGCAAGATATGTCCAAAATCTAACTGAAAGGGAAAAAAATTCCTGGGTAATGAGTAGAGCACATTTTAAGTGTCTGTCTTCCAAGTTAATCCTTAGGATTCCCTCCGGTTCACAATAAATGACCAGTTTACTTTTTAGTTTTGGTTTAAAATAAGTGTCCAGTTAGATAATCAAGAAAAAATTCAATTTGTTTTTACTCTTTTACCCTTATGTGCATATCCCTAAAAAGTTTTCTCACTCCTCACTATAACTATTAGGGGTGTGCATTCGAATCGGTTTATCGATAAATCGAATCGATTATTTGTTATCGGTTTATCGATTTCGAAATTTTCCTTATCAAGTTATCGATTTCAATTTCGATTTTTTCCTCTTCGGTTATCGGTTTATTGATAAACCAATAAGATATAGTAAAAAGATAATTTTTAAATTTTTTTTTTTACCCTTATTCTATAATACCCTTTCCTTTACCCTAAGTCCTTAACTGTCATGACCCGAATTTTCCACCTTCGGGAGTCGTGATGGCGCGTGCCAATGAGAGCTAGGCAAGCCAACCCTTAACTACCTCTGTTATTATGCATTTCACTTCTTTTAACCATTACCAGCAATATCATGAAAACGACGGAATAAAGTAAATAAGCGGAAGTCTTAAATTAAAGAATCTGAACAACAATGCGGAAAATCAACATAAACCCCCAAGAATTGGTGTCACATACTCACGAACTACTAAGAGTGCTAAATACAACCGCTTGAAAGAAAATATAACTGTTTGTCTCGAAATACATGAGATAACAGATTGAAATAAAAGATAGAAGAGATGTCGTTCTGTGGACGCCTGCTAGGCTACCTCAGTGTCTCGCTGGACTGAAGGCTAACTCCCGCAGTACTGCAGTTGCTGTCCAACACCTGGATCTGTGCAAAAGAGCACAAAGTGTAGTATCAGCACAACCGACCCCATGTGCTGGTAAGTGCCTAACCTAACCTCGGCGAAGTAGTGACGAGGCTAGGACCAGACTACCAAAACAAACATATGCAGTTCGAATATGTATATATACAACGGAAAAGAAATACAGGAAGTAATCAGTCAATAAAGGGATGGGGAACATACAGTGGGGGGATAACAGTTTCAAATAGGGAACCTCAAATAGAGGTAGAAGCAACAAAACCAGAATATCAACAAGAATCAGAAAATCACAAACTTGCATGGCATCAGCCTTCGTGTTTTTACTCTCGTCCTTACCAAATCAATCGTATCAAAAATCACGTGCACGACATCACCCTTCGTGCTTTTACACTCTTTCCTCACAATATAGTCAATGAATATCAGTACATAATGGTATATTGTACGGCACGACATCACCTTTCGTTCTTTACACTCTTTCCTCACAATAGCGAACAATGCACGACATCACCCTTCGTGCTTAACACTCTTCCTCACAATAGCAAACAGTGCACGACATCACCCTTTGTGCTTTAACACGCTTCCTCACCCAAACAGCAATCACAAACAAAGGCAAGGGAGTAAACATAATAGAAATAGAAAACCCGGCAAGGGAATATCATTTAAGCAATTAAATCCCGGCAAGGGAACAATAACAGTAATCTCAACATCCTGGCAAGGGAGATAATCACTAAAGCAACAATGAACCGGCAAGGGTATATTTTAATAACTCTTTCTCTTTCTTTCATTGTCATTCCATAATTTACTCTATCACTTGAGCCAATGCTCCAAAGGATTCAATTATCTCATATATCTTCACCATTCGTGTTACAACTCGAGCCAATGCTCCTCGAAATTTAAAGATCACAATTCCCTTCACATGCTCTTTACAAATATAGAAATCATCAATTAAGCATGGAAGTTACAACAAAATCAGAATATTCACAATATAAAGACTCATGGTCATGCTAGACACCAATATATAGATAATCGTCACCATGCCTATACATCGTACTCGACAATTAGCAAGTAGCAAATAAGACTCACACCTATTCTCTCAAGCTAAGGTTAGATCAAACACTTACCTCAAACTCCTACGGACAATTCAATCCATAACAACCACTTTTCCTCTCGAATTTGGCTCCAAATCAATCAAATTTATACAATAATGACGTCATAACATCAATACATGCTAAACAAATCAAACCCAATGCCTAATTATAGATTTCCAAGCTTTCTTCCCAAAAAAATAACCCTGGGCCCCGCTTTCTCAAAACACGATGTTCGGACCAAAATCAAATCCCTCATTCACCCACGATCCCAAATATATAATTTGTTTTCAAATTCAACCCCAAAACGACGTTTAAATCAAGAAAAATCAAAAAGCCCTAACCCTACCCATTTCTCTAATTTCTACCCTTAATTACATATTTTAGGCTTAGGAATTCATTAAATGTTGAAGAAAATGAAAGGAAACAAGCAAGGATTACTAACCCAAGAAGTTTTGGTGAAAGAAAGCTTCAATGGACGCCTAAGGACCTTGGAGAAGAAGGAGCTAATGAAAACTTGTGAAAAATCCCGTCACTGTTCTGTTTTGGAATTAAAAATATAACTGGGCAAAATTGTCCTTCGCGTTCGCGACAGACTGGTCGCGTTCACTTGCAGACTATCGCGTTCGCGAGATGAAGAATGCGAACGTGAAGAGTAAAAGGCTTGAGGTCCAGATATTGGCCTACGCGAACGTATGGGACCACACGCGAACACGATGAAGAAGTCATGTTGAGCTACGCGAACGCGGTTGCAAGTATGTGAGCGCGAAGAGGAAAAAGAAGGCTAAGCCCTCAGGGTCAAATAACCCTACGCGAACGCGAGGGCAGGGACGTGAATGCAAAGGAGGGAAAATTAGGGCATCGCGAACGCAAGAGGATCAATGCGAACGCGTAGAAGGAACTGGGTCTGCAACATCTGAAGAAATTCTACAATTTTTCTAAGTCCAAAACCATCCCGAAACACCTTCGAAACATTCCCGATCCCTCGGGGCTCCTAACCAAACACATGCACTAACTTAACAATATCCTATGAACTTAACCGTGCGATCAAATCGCCAAAATAACATAAAAAACAATGAATCTAGCCTCAAAATCAATAGTTTTTCCTCAAACTTCATTAACTTTCAAATTTAGAACTTTAAGTCTGAAACACGTCAAACGACGTCCGATTTCAACCAAAATTTACATAAACATCTTAAATCACATATAAGACCTGTACCGGGCGCCAGAACCAAAATATGGGCCCGATACCAACACGTTCTCATAAATTTTCATTTCAATTTTCTTTAATAATTTCAGAAAAATAATTTTACTCAAAAATTCATTTCTCGGGCTTGAGACCTCAGAATTCGATTCCGGGCATACGCCCACGTCCCATATTTTCCTACGAATCCTTCAGGACCGTCGAATCACGGGTCCGGGTTCGTTTACCTAAAATATTGACCGAAGTCAAATTTATTCATTTTAATAGCAAAACTTAGCATTTTCACACAAATTTCACATTTAAGCTTTCCGGCTATGCGCCCGTACTGCGCACGCAAAATGAAGTGACTATAAATGAGGTTTTTATGGCCTCTGAAGAACAGAATGGTAAGAAAACAGGCGATGACCCTTTGGGTCGTCATATTCTCCACCTTCAAAATAACCGCTCGTCCTCGAACTGATAGAAGAAGGAAGTACCTGAGTCGGGGAACAGATGAGGGTAATGGCTCCGCATATCGGACTCAGACTCCTAGGTCGATGCCTCAGGAGGCTGACCTCTCCACTGAACATGAACAGAAGGGAAATTCTTGGATCTCAACTGACGAACATGTCAGTCTAGAATAGCCACCAGCTCCTCCTTATAAGACAAGTCCTTGTCCAACTGGACAATGCTGAAATCTAACACATAGGCTGGATCTTCTTGATACCTCCGAAGCATGGACACATGAAACACTAGATGTACGGCTGATAAGCTCGGTGGAAAAGCAAGTCTATAAGCCACCTCTCACACTTGATGAAGAATCTCAAACAGACCAATGGACCTAGGGCTAAGCTTGACCTTCTTCCAAATCTCATCACGCCCTTCATAGGCGACACTCGGAGCAATACCCGCTTACCCACCATAAAAGCTACATCTCGAACCTTGCAGTCTACATACCTCTTTTGCCTGGACTGAGCTGAACGAAGACTATCCTGAATGATCCTGACCTTGTTCAAGGCCTCCTGAACCAAGTCCGTACCCAACAACCGAGCCTCTCCTTGCTCAAACCATCCAACCGGAGACCGACACCGCCTACCATATAAGGCCTCATAAGGAGCCATCTGGATGCTCGACTAGTACATGTTATTGTAGGCAAACTCTGCTAAAGGCAAGAATTGATCCCACGAACCTCCAAAGTCAATAACACAAGCTCGGAGCATATCCTCTAAAATCTGAATAGTCCGCTCGGACTGACTGTCCGTTTGGGGATGAAATGATGTGCTCAACTCAACCCATGTGCCCAACTCTCGCTGAACTGCTCTCCAGAAGCGCGAGGTAAACTGCGTACCCCGATCCGAAATGATAGACACGGGCACACCATGGAGGCAAACAATCTCCCGAATATAAATCTCAGCAAACCTCTCAGAAGAATAGGAGACTGCCATAGGAATGAAATGTGCTGACTTGGTCAGCCTATCAACAATGACCCATATTGCATCGAACTTCTTCCGAGTTAGCGGAAGTCCAGTAACAAAATCCATAGTGATCCGCTCCCACTTCCACTCGGGAAGCTCAATCCTCTAAAATAAACCAACATGCATCTGATGCTCGTACTTAAACTACTGATAATTCAAACAACGAGCCACATATGCTATGATATCCTTCTTCATTCTGCGCTACCAGTAATGCTGCCGCAAATGCTGATACATCTTCGCGGCGCCTAGATGAATAGAGTACCGGGAGCTATGCGCCTATTCTAATATCAACTCTCGAAGCCCATCCACATTGGGAACGCAACCTCGCCCCTGCAATCTCAAGACTCCATCAGCATCTAATGTAACCTGCTTGGCATCTCCACGTTGCACCATGTCTCTAAGGACACACAAATAGGGATCATCATACTGCCGATCACGGATACGCTCAAATAATGAAGAACGAGCGACCGTGCAAGCTAACATACGACTGGGCTCAAAAATATCCTACGTCACGAACTGATTGGCTAAAGTCCGAACATCCAAAGCAAGCAACCTCTCACCGATCGGAATATAAGAAAGACTGCCCATACTAGCTGACTTCCTACTCAATGCATCGGCCACCACATTGGCCTTCCCCGGATGATATAGAATGGTGATATCATAATCCTTTAACAACTCCAACCACCTCCTCTATCTCAAATTCAACTCCTTTTGCTTGAACAATTACTGAAGACTCTTGTGATCCGGGAACACCTCACATGCCACGCCATACAGATAATGCCTTCAAATCTTCAATGCATGAACTATGGCTGTAAACTCCAAGTCATGGACCGGATAGTTCTTCTCATGAATCTTCAACTGCCTCGAAGCATAAGCAATGACCTTGCCATCCTACATCAACACTTCTCCAAGCCTAACACGGGAAGCATCACAATAGACTGTATAAGGCTCTGAACCCGTGGGCAAAACCAACACCGGTGCCATAGTCAGAGATGTCTTGAGCTTCTGAAAGCTCGCCTCACACTCATCTGACCATCTGAACTGGGCACCCTTCTGGGTCAATCTGGTCATCGGGGCTGCAATAGATGAAAATCCCTCCACGAACCATCGGTAGTAGCCTGCCAACCCAAAGAAACTCTGAATCTCTATGGGTGATGCTGGTCTAGGCCAGTTCTTGACTGCGTCTATCTTCTTTGGGTCCACCTGAATACCCTCGGCTGATACAACATGACCCAAAAATGCAATTGAACTCAGCTAGAACTCACACTTGGAGAACTTTGCATATAACTGACTATCCCTCAGAGTCTGAAGAACCACTCTAAGGTGATGTTCGTGCTCCTCCTGGCTGCGGGAATATATCAATATATCATCAATGAAGACTATCACGAATGAGTCCAAATAAGGCCTGAACACTTGGTTCATCAAGTCCATGAAACATGCTGGGGCATTTGTCAACCCAAATAACATAACCAAGAACTCATAATGCACATACCGAGTGTGAAAAGCTGTCTTAGGGACATCAGATGCCCTAATCCTCAACTGATGGTAGCCAGATCGCAAGTCAATCTTGGAAAATACCCTGGCACCCTGAAGTCGGTCGAACAAATCATCAATCCTCGGCAGTGGATACTTATTCTTGATCGTTACCTTGTTCAATTGCTGGTAATTAATACACATTCTCATTGACCCATCCTTCTTCTTGACAAATAATACTGGCGCACCCTAAGGTGAGACACTAGGTCTAATGAAACCCTTCTTAAGCAAATCCTACAACTGTTCCTTTAACTCTTTTAACTCCGATGGGGCCATGCGATATGGTGAAATAGAAATGGTGTCACGACCCGAATTTCCCACCCTCGGGAGTCGTGATGATGCCTACTAATAGGAGTTAGGCAAGCCAATTAATTTAATATTTCTCTCAACAACATTAACAATATAAAGAAGAACGGGGCAATTCATATAAAAGCGAAAGTCTCAAAACATAAATAGATGAAACCAAGTGCGGAAGTTCAAATACACCTCTACCCAGATCTGGTGTCACTAACTCATGAACTTCTACATAATGCTAAATATAAAGTCTGAATAAAAATACAGTACTGTCTGACCGATACAAAGAAAATCAAATGAAAAATAGAGATAAGGGAAACTCCGGGCCATGCGGATGCCAGCAAAGCTACCTCAAAAATCTCCAGACTGAAGTAAGCTCCCAACGCTCCTACTGCTGTCCAAAAGCTCCTGCTCTGGTACTATGATCTGTGCAAAAAGATGCAAAGAGTGTAGCATCAGCACAACCAACCCCATGTGCTGGTAAGTGCCTGGCCTAACCTCGGCGAAGTAGTGACGAGGCTAGACAGGACTTCCAATCAACCTGTGCAGAAATATAAATGCAAGTTCTACAATAAAAATAACTGTGCAAGTAATAATTAAAACTTGGAGGGGAACATGCTTCTGGGGATAGCAGATAAAATAGAACGGTAGGAATAAACAAGGAAAAGTACAACTGATCTCTGCTAACACAGAATACGTGGTCGGCGTGCCACACGATCCTATTTCATAATATATATAAGTGGTCTCATGCCACACAATCCTATTTTATAACATATAAGTGGTCGGCGTGTCACACGATCCCATTTTATAACATATAAGTGGTCGGCATGCCACACGATCCCATTTCATTACATATAAGTGGTCAGCATGCCACACGATCCCATTTCATAACATATAAGTGGTCGGCGTGCCACACGATCCAATTTCATAACAAATAAGTGGTCGGCATACCACACAATCCCATTTCATAACATATAAGTGGTCGGCGTTCCACACGATCCCATTTCATAACATATAAGTGGTCGGCATGCCACACGATCTCATTTCATAACATATAAGTAGTCGGCGTGCCACACGATCCCATTTCATAATATATAAGTGGTCGGTGTGCCACACGATCCCATTTCATAACATATAAGTGGTCGGCGTGCCACACGATCCCATTTCATAACATATAAGTGGTCGGCATGCCAATGGATCTCATTTCATAACATGTATAAAGGTTTCCCGGCAAGGGAACAAGTATCAATACCACTATCCCGGCAAGGGAGAACACAAATAAACAGTAAATTCCTGGCAAGGGAGCAACAATAATAAATTACACTTCCTGGCAAGGGAATAATTGCATCTCTTTCTCTTTTGTTCATTTATTACTTCTTAACCATGTCATAATTCGAGCCAATGCTCCAAGGATTTTACAAATCATATTTTCTCTTCATACTATTCACATTGCATCGAAACCATCAATTAAACAAGGAAGGGTCACTACAGAGTCCCAAATAAGCACAAATAGGGACTCACGAACATGCTAGACACCGTTGTATAGATACTCGTCATCATGCCTATACACCGTACTCAACATTTAGCAATTAGCAAATAGTACTCTAATCCTATTCCCTCAAGCCAAAGTTAGATCAAACAGTTACCTCGAATGCTCCAAATTCAACTCAAGCCTCTAGAATAGCTTTACCCCTCGAATTCGGCTCCAACTCAGTCAAATCTATGAAATAATGACTTTACAATATTAATAATAGCTAAACAAACTAAACCCAATGCCTAAATATGAATTTCTAAGCTTTCTTCCCAAATTCCAAAATCGACCCCGTGCCTGCTTGATCAAAACACGAGGTTCAAACCAATTCCATGTTACCCATTCCCCCCACGAGCCCGAATATACAATTTGTTTTCAAATTTGACCCCAAAACGAGGTTTAAATCAAAGAAAATTGAAAAGCCCTAGTTCTACCCATTTCCCCCAATTTACACCCTAAATTACATGATTTGAACATAGGAATTGGATAAATGATGAAAGAAAATGAAGGAAACAAGTTAAATAATACTTACTCAAGAAGCTTTGGTGAAGAAGAACTCTAAAAATCGCTTATGGGTTGTGGGGAAGATGAACTCGTGTGTATTATGTGAAATATCCCGTCACTGGTTCTGTTTTGAACTTTAAAAATCACTGGGCAAAAATGCTCTATGCGATCGCGGAGAAGGCATTGCGATCGCATAGGGTAAAGGGGAGTAAAACATTGCGATCGCGTAAGGTACGTTGCAAACACATAGAGGAAAAACATGTGCAGTCCAGGTTTCGACTTTAATGAAATCCGAACGCGGAGTAGGAGTTGCGTTCGCATTGAAGGAGCTGGCAAACCTATGCGATCGCGGGAGAGTTTATGCGATCACATAGAACAAAAGTGGGCACCTGGAAGACTACACTATGCGATCGCGAAGCAACCTATGTGATCGTATAGAACTAAATACCAGAACACCAGAACTGAGATTTCTGCAAAAAAAATTCCAAGTCTAAAACCATCCCGAAACACATCCGAATCACTCCCGAGCCCTCGGGGCTCCTAACCAAACACACACACTAACTCAACCATATCTTACGAACTCAACCGTGTGATTAAATCGCCAAAATAACATCATAAATGAGGAATCAAACCTCAAAATCATCACTTTTCATTAAACTTCATAAACTTTCAAACTTGGAGTATGAGGTCTGAAACACGTCAAATGACGTCCGATTTCAACCAAATTTCACAGAAAGCGCTGAAACTATTTATAAGACTTGTACCGGGCGTCAGAACCAAAATACGAGCCCGATACAACAGACTTTTAATCAATTTTCATTTCCAATTTCCTTAATAATTTTAGAAAAACAATTTCACATAAAAATTCATTTCTTGGGCTCGGGACCTCGGATTTCGATTCTGGGCATACGCCCGAGTCCCATATTTTCCTACGGTACCTACGGGACCGTTCAATCACGGGTCTGGGTCCGTTTACCCAAAATATTGACCCAAGTCAACTTTAATCATTTTACAGCCACATTTTGAATTTTGTTTCACAGAATTTAACATATAAGCTTTTCGGCTATGCCCCGGACTGTGCACGCAAATCGAGGCAAGTAAAAATGAGGTTTTCAAGGCCTCAAAAGCATAAAATGAAAGAGAAAACAGGTGATGACCCTTTGGGTCGTCACATTCTCCTCTAAAACAACCGTTCGTCCTCGAACGGACAAAAGAAATAAGTACCTGAGTCGGCAAATAGATGAGGATAATGGCTCTGCATATTAGACTCGGACTCCCAGGTCGATGCTTCAGGAGGCTAACCTCTCCACTGGACACGCACTGAAGGAAAAATCTTGGATCTCAACTGACGAACCTGCCGGTCTAGAATAGCTATCGGCTCCTCCTCATAAGACAGATCCTTGTCCAACTGGATAGTGCTAAAATCTAACACGTGGGCTGGATCGCCGTGCTACGTCCGAAGCATGGACATATAAAACACTGGATGCACGGCTGACAAGCTAGGTGGCAAGGAAAGTCTATACGCCACCTCTCCCACTCGATCAAGGATCTCAAAGGGGCCAATGAACCTAGGTCTAAGCTTGCCCTTCTTCCCAAATCTCATCACGCCCTTCATAGGCGACACTCGGAGCAAGACCCGCTCACCAACCATGAAGGCTACATCCCGGACCTTACAATCTGCATAATTCTTTTGCCGCGACTGAGCCGAACGAAGCCTATCCTGAATGATCTTGACCTTGTCTAAGGCCTCCTGAACTAAATCTGTACCCAATAACCTAGCCTCTCCTGGCTCAAACCATCCAACTGGAGACCGACATCGCCTACCATACAATGCCTCATATAAAGCCATCTAAATGCTGGACTGGTAGCTGTTGTTGTAGGAGAACTCTGCTAAAGGCAAGAACTGGTCCCACGAGTCTCCAAAATAATTGACACAGGCTTGGAGCATATCCTCCAATATCTGAATAGTCCTCTCGGATTAGCCGTTCGTCTGAGGATGAAACGCTGTGCTCAACTCAACCCGTGTGCCCAACTCTCACTGAACTGCACCCCAGAAATGCGAGGTAAACTGCGTACCCCGGTCCAAAATGATAGATACTGGCACACCATAAAGGCAAACAATCTCCCGGATATAAATCTCAGCTAACCTCTCGGATGAATAGGAGACTGCCACAGGAATGAAATGTGCTGACTTGGTCAGCCTATCAACAATAACCCATATCACATCGAGCTTCTTCCGAGTCAACGGAAGTCCAGTAACAAAATCCATGGTAATCCTCTGCCACTTCCACTCGGGAAGCTTAATCCTCTGAAACAAACCACCAGGCCTCTAATGCTCATACTTAACCTGCTGATAGTTCAAACATCGAGCCACATATGAAACAATATCTTTCTTCATTATATGCCACCAATAATGCTGCTGCAAGTCCTGATACATCTTCGCGACGCCTGGGTGAATAGAATATCGAGAACTATAGGCCTCCGCTAAGATCAACTCTCGAATCCCATCAACATTGGGCACACGAACTCGCCCCTGCAATCTTAAAATGCCATCATCATCTAAGGTCACCTTCGTGGCACCTCCACACTGAACCGTGTCTCTCAGGACACACAAATGGGGATCATCAAACTGCCGTTTACGGATATGCTACAATAATGAAGAACGAGTGACCGTGCAAGCTAACACTTTGCTAGGATTAGAAATGTCCAACCTCACAAATCGATTGTCCAAGGCCTGAATATCCAAAGCAAGCAGCCTCTGGCAGACCGGAACATAAGCAAGACTACCCATGCTAGCGGACTTCCTACACAATGCATCGGCCACCACATTGGCTCTCCCTGGTGATACAAAATAGTAACGTCATAATCATTCAATAGCTGAAACTACCTCCTATGCCTCAAGTTCAACTCATTCTGCTTGAACAAGTACTGAAGACTCTTGTGATCAGTGTACACCTCACACGTCACACCATATAGGTAATGCCTCCAAATCTTCAAAGCATGAATAATGGCTGCTAACTCTAGATCATGAACCGGATAATTCTTCTCATGGATCTTCAACTGCCTCAAAGCATAAAAAATGACCTTGCCATCATGCATCAATACTACACCAAGCCCAATACGGGAAGCATCACAATAAACTGTATAAAGCCTTAAGCATGTGGGCAAAACCAATATCGGTGCCGTAGTCAGAGCTGTCTAGAGCTTCTGAAAGCTCGCCTCACACTCATCTGACCATCTGAACTGGGCACCCTTCTGGGTCAATCTGGTCATCGGGGTTGCTATAGATGAAAATCCCTCCACGAACCGAAGGTAATAACCTGCTAACCCCAAGAAACTCTGTATCTCAGTAGCTGATGCTGGTCGAGGCCAGTTCTTGACTATCTCAATCTTCTTCGGGTCCATCTAAATATCCTCTGCTGATATGACGTGACCCAGAAATGAAACCGAACTCAACCAGAACTCACACTTCGAGAACTTAGCATATAACTGACTATCCTTCAGAGTCTGGAGAACTACTCTGAGGTGCTTCTCGTGCTCCTCCTGGCTACGGGAGTACACCAGAATATCATCAATAAAGACTATCACGAAAAAGTCCAAGTAAGGCCTGAACACTCGGTTCATCAACTCCATAAATGCTGCTGAGGCATTGGTCAACCCAAATGATATGACCAAAAACTCATAATGCCCATACCGAGTGCGGAATGCTGTCTTAGGGACATCATACGCCCTAATCCTAAGCTGATGGTAGCCAGATCTCAAGTCTATCTTTGAAAACACCTTTGCTCCCTGAAGCTGGTCGAACAAATCATCAATCCTCGGCAGTGGATACTTTTTATTTATCGTCACTTTGTTCAATTGCCGGTAATCAATGCACATCCTCATCGATCCATCCTTTTTCTTCACAAACAACACCGGCGCACCCCAAGAAGAAACACTAGGTCTGATAAAACCCTTCTCTAACAAGTCTTGCAACTGATCCTTTAACTCCTTCAACTCTTGCGGGGCCATGCGATACGACGGGATGGAATGAGCTGAGTGCCCCGAGCCAGATCAATACAGAAATCAATATCCCTGTCAGGCGGCATACCCGGCTGGTTTGAATGGAAAACTTCGGAGAACTCCCGAATAATAGGAACATAATCAATAGAAGGGACCTCCGTGCTGGAATCACGAAACATACACCAGATAAGCTAAACACCCCTCCTCGACCATGCGTCGAGCCTTCACATATGAAATGACACTACGGGTGGCTGACCTGGGGTCCCTCTCCACTCCTATCGGGGCAAATCTGGCAAAGCCAAGGTCACGATCTTGGCTGACAATCCAAGATAGCATGATACAGGGACAACCAATCCATCCCTAATATAACGTCGAAATCCACCATGTCTAAGAGCAATAAATCCACACGGGTCTCAAGACCCTCAAACACTACCACACAGGAACGATGAACTCGGTCGACCGCTATAGAATCACCCACTGGTGTAGATACATAAACAAGAATACCCAAAGCATCACTAGGCATAGTCAGGAGGGTGCAAAATAGGACGACACATATGAATATGTAGACCCAGGGTCAAATAGCACTGAAGCATCCCTATCACAGACCAGAATAGTACCTGTAATGATTGCATCTGAAGACTCAGCCTCTGGCCTGGCTGGAAGAGCATAACACCGGGGCTGGGCCCCACCTCCTAAAACCATATATCTGGGACGATCGGCTACTGGCTGACCTCTACCTCTGGTGGTTCGAGCTCCACCTCTATGATCCTTACCTCTACCTCTATGGCCTCTACCCCCGCCTCTAGCTGGCTGGGCAGCCTGTGGGTCACCTGATGCCTGAATCATGGGACGAGGACCCTGCTGCTGAGAGCTGTCAGAAGCTCGTGGGAAATACCTGGCAATATGTCTCGTGTCACCACACGTGTATCAAGCCCTCAGCTGCTGAGAATAACGGAGTGGTGGTGCGCTAATAGGTGCTGATGGTGAACTGAAAAGCTGCTGGTCAGAAGACTGCGGCTGAGAGCCATGACCACCTGAAGTACCATGTGAGACCTGAAGGGCTGACTGAAAGGGCCTCAGAGGATGGCCTCTACCATAAGAATCCCCACATCCAGACGAGGTACTACTGAATCTACCTGCATGATGGGGCCTCTTATCTGACCCATGACCACCTCCCCGTGCAAGAGCTATCTCAACTCTACGAGCCGCATTGGCGGCCTCCTGAAAAGAAATCTCACTACCAGCTCCCATAGCCATCTGGAGACGGATCGGCTGAATTAACCCATCAATAAAACTCCGCACCCTCTCTTTCTCGGTGGGGAATATAAGAATAGCATGGCGTGGCGGGTTAATGAACCGAGTCTCATACTGCATGAATATCATAGAGCCCTGCTGGAGGCGCTCGAACTGCCTGCGAAGAGCCTCTCGCTGAGTAACTAGGAGAAACTTCACCAAAAACAACTTCGCAAACTGGTCCCAAGTCAATAATGGCCACCCTGCTGGTCTGGATAAACAATAGTCCCTCCACCAAGTCTTGGCGGATCCTTCTAGTCGAAAGGTGGCGAAGTCGACCCCATTGGTCTCCACAATACCCATAGTCCGAATGATCTCATGGCAGCTAAATAAGAAATCTTGTGGATCCTCTGAAAAAGTACCGCTGAAAGTGGTGGCGAAGAGCTTGGAGAACCTATAAAGCCTCCACAAAGCATCTGAGGACATAGTCGCTCCATCACCGGCCTGGGTCACAATACCTGGCTGAACTGCTACAGTTGGCTGAACCACTGGAACATGAGCCTGGGGAGCTACCTTCTCTGGAGTACGTGTAGCACGAGTCTGAACTCCTCATCCAGCCTGAGAAGTAGCCAGTGCTACTGGAAACAAACCCGCTCTAGTAACGGTATCCACAAAGCCTGCCAGTCTGACCAAAGCTTCATGAAGATCTGGGGTGACCATGAACCCCCCAGGGACCTAAGCTGGGCCCACCGGAGCTGTTGGGGCTGAAACCTCCTCATCATAATCAATATGAGGCTCCACCTCTGGGACTGCTGCCCGGGGCTGAGCTCTGCCCCTGCCTCAGCCTCTGGCACGGCCTCGGCCTCTACCCCTCGTAGGAACTGCTGCTGTGGGCTCGGGCTGCTGCGCGATAGAAGAGGAAGCACGTATTCTCGCCATCTGCGAAAGTACAGAGTAGAAAGACAATCAGTATTTGAGAAACAGAATCGCACGACAAGAAAGAACAAAAGTGAAATTTTTCCTAACTCCGTAGCCTCTGGGGGATAAATACAAACGTCTCCGTACCGATCCCTCAAACTCTACCAAGTTTGTCCATGAGTAGCGAGACCTATGTAACCTAGTGCACTGAGACCAGATTTGTCACGACCCGGATTTTCTACCCTCGGGAGTTGTGATGGCACCTACTAATAGGAGCTAGGCAAGACAATTAATTTAATACTTCTCTCAACAACATTAACAATATAAAGAGGAACGAGGCAATTAATATAAAAGTGGAAGTCTCAAAACATAAATAGCTGAAACCAAGTGCGGAAGTTCAAATACACCTCTACCCAGATTTGGTGTCACTAACTCACGAAAATCTACATAATGCTAAATACAAAGTCTGAATAAAAATACAGTACTGTCTGATCCGATACAAAGGAAATCAAACGAAAAACAGAGATAAGGGAGACTCTGGGCCATGCGGACGCCAGCAAAGCTACCTCGGAAATCTCCGGACTGAATTAAGCTCCCAATGCTCCTACTGCTGTCCAAAAGCTCCTGCGCCGGTATTATGATTTGTACAAAAAAGATGCACAGAGTGTAGCATCAGCACAACCGACCCCATGTGCTGGTAAGTGCCTGGACTAACCCCGGCGAAGTAGTGACGAGGCTAGACAGGACTATCAATCAACCTGTGCAGAAATATATATGCAAGTTCTAAAATAAAAATAACTGCGGCAAGTAATAATTAAAACTGGGAGGGGAACATGCTTCTGGGGATAGCAAATAAAATAGAACGGTAGGAATAAACAAGGAAAAGTACAACTGATCTCTGCTAACACAGAATACGTGGTCGGCGTGCCACACGATCCCGTTTCATAATATATATAAGTGGTCGGCGTGCCACACGATCCCATTTCATAACATATAAGTGGTCGGCATGCCACACGATCCCATTTCATAACATATAAGTGGTCGGCGTGCCACACGATCCCATTTCATAACTTATAAGTGGTCGGCGTGCCACACGATCTCATTTCATAACATATAAGTGGTCGGCGTTCCACACGATCCCATTTCATAACATGTATAAAGATTTCCCGGCAAGGGAAAGAGTATCAATACCACTATCCCGGCAAGGGAGAACACAAATAAACAGTAAATTCCTATCAAGGGAGCAACAATAATAACTTACACTTCCCGGCAAGGGAATAATTACATCTCTTTCTCTTTTGTTCATTTCTTACTTCTTAACAATGTCATAATTCGAGCCAACGCTCCAAGGAGTTTACAAATCATATTTTCTCTTCATACTATTCACATTGTATCGAAACCATCAATTAAACAAGGAAGAGTCACTACAGAGTCCCAAATAAGCACAAATAGGGACTCACGATCATGCTAGACACCGTTGTATAGATACTCGTCACCATGCCTATACACTGTACTCAACATTTAGCAATTAGCAAATAGTACTCTAATCCTATTCCCTCAAGCCAAAGTTAGATCAAACAGTTACCTCGAATGCTCCAAACTCAACTCAAGCCTCTAGAATATCTTTACCCCTCGAATTCGGCTCCAACTCAGTCAAATCTATGAAATAATGACTTTACAATATTAATAATAGCTAAACAAACTAAACCTAATGCCTAAATATGAATTTCTAAGCTTTTTTCCCAAAATTCCAATATCGATCCCGAGCCCGCTTGATCAAAACACGAGGTTCGAACCAATTCCATGTTACCCATTCCCCCACGAGCCCGGATATACAATTTGTTTTCAAATTTGACCCAAAAACGAGGTCTAAATCAATGAAAATTGAAAAGCCCTAGTTCTACCCATTTCCCCCAATTTACACCCTAAATTACATGATTTGAACCTAGGAATTGGATAAATGATGAAGGAAAATGAAGGAAACAAGTTAATTAATACTTACTCAAGAAGCTTTGGTGAAGAAGAGCTCTAAAAATCGTCTATGGGCTGTGGGGAAGATGAACTCGTGTGTATTATGTGAAATATTCCGTCACTGGTTCTGTTTTGAACTTTAAAAATTACTGGGCAAAAATGTTCTATGCGATCACGGAGAAGGCATTGCGATCGCATAGGGTAAAGGGGAGTAAAACATTTCGATCGCATAAGGTACGTTGCGAACGCATAGAGGAAAAACATGTGCAGTTCAGGTTTGGACTTTAATGAAGTGCGAACGCGGAGTAGGAGTTGCGTTCGCATTGAAGGAGCTGGCAAACCTATGCGATCACGGAAGAGTTTATGCGATCGCATAGAACAAATGTGGGCACCTCGAAGACTACACTATGCGATCGCGAAGCAACCTATGCGATCGCATAGAATTAAATACCAGAACACCAGAACTGAGATTTCTGCAATTTTTTTTCCAAGTCTAAAATCATCCCGAAACACATCTGAATCACTCCCGAGCCCTCGTGGCTCCTAACCAAACACTCACACTAACTCAACCACATCATACGAACTTAACCGTGCGATTAAATCGTCAAAATAACATCATAAACGAGGAATCAAACCTCAAAATCATCACTTTTCATCAAACTTCATAAACTTTCAAACTTAGAGTTTGAGGTCCGAAATACGTTAAATGACGTCCGATTTCAACTAAATTTCACAAAAAATGCTTAAAATATATATAAGACTTGTACCGAGCGTAGGAACCAAAATACGAGCCCGATACCACAGTCTTTTAATCAATTTTCATTTCTAATTTCCTTAATAATTTTAGAAAAATAATTTCATAGAAAAATTCATTTCTTGGGCTCGGGAGCTCGGATTTTGATTCCGGGCATACGCCCAAGTCCCATATTTTCTTACGGACCCTTGGGGACCGTCCAATCACGGGTCCGGGTCTATTTACCCAAAATATTAACCCAAGTCAACTTTAATCATTTTAAAGCCACATTTTGAAATTATTTTCACAGAATTTAACATATAAGCTTTCCGGCTACGCGCTCGTACTACGCACACAAATCGAGGCAAGTAATAATGGGGTTTACAAGGCCTCGAAAGCATAAATGAATGAGAAAATAGGTGATGACCCTTTGGGTCGTCACAAATGGGCTACGTGCCTGATGCTAGATCAATACAAAAATCAATATCCCTGTCGGGTGGCATACCTGGTAGGTTTGAAGGAAAAACATCGGGGAAATCACGAACAACGGGCACAGAATCGATAAAGGGAACCTCAGCACTGGAATCACGAACATAGGCTAAATAGGCCAAACACCCATTCTCGACCATACGCCGAGCTTTCACATATGATATAACACTGCGGGAGGAATGACCAGGAGTCCCTCTCCACTCTAAGCGAGGCATACCCAGTTAATCTAAGGTCACGGTCTTGGCATGATAGTCTAAGATAGCATGATAAGGTGATAACCAGTCTATCCCCAATATAATATCAAAGTCAACCATATCTAAAAGCAACAATCTACACGAGTCTCCAGATCCCCAATCACCACAACACAAGAATGATGAACTCGATCAACCACGATCGAATCACCCACCGGCATAGACACATAAACAGGAATACCCAATGCATCACTAGGCATGACCAAATACGGGGCAAAATAGGATGACACGTACGAATACGTAGACCCCGGATCAAACAATACTGAAGTATCTCTATCACAAACCAGAATCGTACCTGTAATAACCGTATCTGAAGCCTCTGCCTCGGGCCTAGCTTGAAGAGCATAACATCGGGGCAGGGCCCTACCACTCTGATCTACCATTCTGGGACGGCCTTCTACTGGCTGGCCTCCACCTCTGGCGATCTAAGCTTCACCTCTATGAACTTTACCTCCACCTCTGTCACCTCTACCTCCACCTCTAGCTAGCTGGGCGTGCTGTGGAACACCTGGTACCTGAACCATGGCACGAGAACCCTGGTGGTGAGAATAGCTTGGTGCTCGAGGGCAAAATCTGGCAATATGACCCGTGTTTCCACAAGTGTAACAAGCCCTCGGCTGCTGAGTCTGCTGGACCTGTCGACCTGAATGACCACTACGGAAACTCTGAAGGGCAGTGCACTGATGGGAGCTGGTGGTGCACTGAATGGCTGCTGACCAGAATAGTGAGCATGAGAACCACGGCCACCTGGGGCATCCTGAGAAACCTGGAGGGCTGACTGGAAAGGCCTAGAAGGCTGGCCTCTATCATATGAATCTCTGCCTCCAGACGAGGCACCACTGAATTGGCCTGACTGACAGGGTCTCTTTTCTGTTCTATGACTACCCCCTGTGACAATACCATCTTAATCCTCCGAGGCACATTGGCCACCTCCTGAAAGGATATCTCGCTCCTAGCCTCTCTAGCCATCTGGAGACGAATAGGCTGAATGAATCTATCAATAGATTTTCTCACTCTCTCCCTCTCAGTGGGAAGTATAACAAGAGCATGGCGAGCCAAATCAATAAATCTGGTCTCATACTGAGTGACTGTCATGGATCCCTGATGGAGACGCTTGAACTGCCTCCGATAGGCCTCTCGCTGCGTAATAGGGAGAAACCTCTCCAGAAATACATGCGCGAACTGCTCCCAGGTCAAGGCTGGAGGTCCTGCTGGTCTAGCTAAACAATAATCCCTCCACCAAGTCTTGGCGGATCCAGAAAACCAGAATATAGCGAAATCAACCCCATTGGTCTCAACAATACCCATGTTTCGAAGAACCTTGTGGAAGGTGTCCAAATAATCCTGAGGATCCTCGGTAGATGCACCGCTGAAGGTAGTAGTGAAAAGCTTGGTGAACCTATCCAACCTTCGTAAAGCATCGACAGACATAGCCGACCCATCACTGACCTGGGCTACCATACCCGGCTAAGCTTCTCCAACTGGCTGAACTGCTGGAGTCTGAATCTGAGGAGCTACCTGCTTCGGAGTGCGAGTAGCAGGAGTCTAGGCCCCTTCCTCCGGCCTGAGAGATGGCTGGTGCTACAGGAAGCAAACCTTCTCGAGTGACACTCTCCAGACCCACCAATCGGACCAGAGTGTCCTGAAGAATTGGGGTAGCAATAAACCCCTCTGGGACCTGAGCTGGCCCACCGAAACTGCTGGGGCCGGGGCCGGAACCTTCTCGTCAAAGTCGACCTAAGGCTTCGCCACTGGTGTTGCTGCTTGGGGTTGAGCTCTGCCCCTACTTTTGCCTCTAGCACGGCCTCGACCTCGCCCTCTATCCCTAGCGGGAGCTGCCCGAGGCTCGGACTGCTGATTAGAAGATAAGGAAGCGCATGTTCTCGCCATCCGCAGAAGAACAGAGAAGAAATTCAATTAGCATTGAGAAACCAAACCACACAACAAGGAAGAACAAATGGGAAACTTTTCCTAACTCTGTAGCCTCTGAGGGATAAATATAGACGTCTCCGTACCAATCCCTCAAACTCTACTAAGCTTGTCCGTGAGTTGTGAGACCTGTGCAATCTAGTGCTCTGATACCAACTTGTCACGACCCAAATTTTCCACCCTCAGGAGTCGTGACGGCGCCTACTAATGAGAGCTAGGCAAGCCAACCCTTAAATACCTTTGTCATTATGCATTTCACTTCTTTTAACCATTATTAGGAGTATCATGAAAACAGCGGAATAAAGTAGATAAGCGGAAGTTTTAAATTAAAGAATCTGAACAACAATGCAGAAAATTAACATAAACCTCTACCCAAGAACTGGTGTCATATACTCACGAACTACTAAGAGTGCTAAATACAACCGTTTGAAAGAAAATATAACTGTTTGTCTTGAAATACATAAGACAATAGACTGAAATAAAAGATAGAAGAGACGCCGAGCCTGCGGACGCCTGCTACGCTACCTCGATGTCTCGCTGGACTGAAGGCTAACTCCTGCACTACTGTAGCTTCTGTCCAACACCTGGATCTATGCAAAAGAGCACAGAGTGTAGTATCGGTACAATCGACCCCATGTGCTGGTAAGTGCCTAGCCTAACCTCGGCGAAGTAGTGAAGAGGCTAGGACAAGACTACCAAAACAAACCTGTGCAGTTCAAATATGTATATATACAGCAGAAAAGAAATATAGGAAGTAATCAATTAATAAAGGGAGGGGGGACATACTGTGGGGAGATAACAGTTTTAAATAGGGAACCTTAAATAGAGGTAGAAGCAGCAGAACCAGAATATCTACAAGAATCAGAAAATCACAAACTTGCACGGCATCATCCTTCGTGCTTTTACTCTCGTCCTTACAAAATCAATCGTATCAAAAATCAGCACGGCATCACCCTTCATGATTTTATACTCTTTCCTCACAATATAGTCGATGAATATCAGTACATAATGGTACATTGTACGGCACGACATCACCCTTCGTGTTTTACACTCTTTTCTTACAATAGCGAATAATGCACGGCATCACCCTTGGCATTTTAACACTCTTCCTCACAATAGCAAACAGTGCATGGCATAACCCTTTGTGCTTTAACACTCTTCCTCACCCAAACAACAATCACAAACAAAGGCAAGGGAGTAAACAGAATTGAAATATAAATCCCGGCAAGGGAACATCAATTAAACAATTAAATTCCGGTAAGGGAAAAATAATAATAATCTCAACATCCCGGCAAGGGAGATAATCACTAAAGCAACAATGACTCGGCAAGGGTATATTTTAATAACTCTTTCTCTTTCTTTCATTGTCATTCCATAATTTACTCTATCACTTGAGCCAATGCTCCAAAGGATTTAATTATCTCATATATCTTCACTATTCGTGTTACAACTCGAGCCAATGCTCTTCGAAATTTAAAGATCACAATTCCCTTCACATGCTCTTTACAACATATAGAGATCATCAATTAAGCATGGAAGTTACAACAAAATCAGAATATTCATAATATAAAGACTCACGGTCATGCTAGACACCAATGTATAGATACTCGTCACGATGCCTATACATCGTACTCCACAATTAGCAAGTAGCAAATAAGACTCAACACATATTCCCTCATGCTAAGGTTAGACCAAACACTTACCTCAAACTCCTACGGCCAATTCAATCCACAACAACCGCTTTTCCTCTCGAATTCGGCTCCAAATCAATCAAATCTATACAATAATGACGTCATAACATCAATACATGCTAAACAAATCAAACTCAATGCCTAATTATAGATTTTAAAGCTTTCTTCCCAAAATTCCTAAAATCGACTCCGGGCCCGCTTGGTCAAAACACGAGGTTCGGACCAAAATCAAATCCCCCATTCACCCACGAGCTCGAATATATAATTTATTTTTAAATTCGACCCCAAAATAAGGTCTAAATCAAGAAAAATTAAAAACTCCTTACCCTACCCATTTCTCTAATTTCTACCCTTAATTACATATTTTAGGCTTAGGAATTCATTAAATGTTGAAGAAAATAGAAGGAAACAAGCAAGGATTACTAACCCAAGAAGTTTTGGTGAAAGAAAGCATCATTGGACGCCTGAGGACCTTGGAGAAGAAGGAGCTCGTGAAAACTTGTGAAAAATCCCGTCACTGTTCTGTTTTGGAATTAAAAATATAACTGGGCGAAATTGCCCTTCACGTTCGCGACAGACTGGTCGCGTTCCGCAAGGGTAGCATTTGCAGACCATCGCGTTTGTGAGCTGAAGAATGCTTACGCGAAGAGTAAAAGGCTGGGGGTCCAGATATTGGCCTACATGAACGCGTGGGACCACACGCGAACACGATGAAAAAGTCATGTTGATCTACGCAAACACGATTGCATGTATGCGATCGTGAAGAGGAAAAAGAAGGCTAAGCCCTCAGGGTCAAATAACCCTACGCGAATGCGAGGGCAGGGACGCGAACGTGAAGGAGGGAAAATTAGGGCATCGCGAACACGAGAGGATCAATGCGAGCGCGTAGAAGGAACTGGGTTTGCAACAGCTGAAGAAATTCTGCAATTTTTTTAAGTCCAAAACCATCCCAAAACACCTCCGAAACACTCTCGAGCTTTCGGGGCTCCTAACCAAACACATGCACTAACTCAACAATATCCTACGAACTTAACCGTGCGATCAAATCGCCAAAATAACATGACAAATAACGAATCTAGCCTCAAAATCAATAGTTTTTCCTCAAACTTCATTAACTTTCAAATTTAGAACTTTAAGTTTGAAACACGTCAAACGACGTCCGATTTCAACCAAACTTTACAGAAACATCTTAAATCACATATAAGACCTGTACCAGACGTCGGAACCAAAATACGGGCCCGATACCAACGCGTTCTCATAAATTTTCATTTCAATTTTCCTTAGTAATTTCAGAAAAATAATTTTACTCAAAAATTCATTTCTCGGGCTTGGGACCTCGGAATTCGATTCCGGGCATACGCCCGTGTCCCATATTTTCCTATAGACCTTTCGGCACCGTCGAATTACGGGTTCGGGTGCATTTATCTAAAATGTTGACCGAAGTCAAATTTATTCATTTTAATACCAAAACTTAGCATTTTCACATAAATTTCACATTTAAGCTTTCCGGCTACGCGCCCGGACTGCACACGCAAAACGAGATGACTATAAATGAGGTTTTCAAGGCCTCAAAAGCACAGAATAGGTAAGAAAACAGGTGATGACCCTTTGGGTCGTCACACTAACCCTATTATTTCCTCTACCACCTTTAATGAATAATCATATTTAAAGCTCAAGGGAATGAAGTTCAAATTAATGAAAAACAGACTTAGTTTTTTATACCGTTGGAGTGTTGGTGGTATATCTTTGATGCCTTACTTTAGTTTCGTTGCATGTGCTTGTTGACACAATTTTTATATTAAAACGGTATTCGTCTTATTTTAGCTTCTTTTTGTCCATATTAGTTAGGCGTGTTTATAGCGATATACTTTCTGTGGAATCCTGCAAATTTTCTTATTGGTATAAGCGATAACCGAATCGATAAGCCCCAAAAATCGATAAATCAAAATCAAAAAAATCGAAACCTTATTGAAACGATAACGATAAGAATATGTACAAATCGATAATCGATAAGTAATTATCGATAAGGGTCAAAATAGAATCGATAAATCAAATGCACACCCCTAATAACTATGTGACCAATATTTAATAAGGGTAGTTTAGTATACTAGATATTTTTGTATAGGATTTAACATTTTCTTAATGAGCGTGCTAAAAGGAAATTGATCACTTATCGTGAACCGGAAGGAGTACCAAGTAGACTCAGTAGTATAATTAATTGCACACTTATTATTGAAGGTTAACATTGATGCATTATCAATGATTCTACGGATGACCAAATTCCTATTCTGGGCTAGTTGCACATATTCTTAAATCTTAGCTCTTATTGTTTGCTACCACTACCTTTCGAAACCCCAGGGCAGCAGATGTTTATCCGCTGTAAAAGGCCATTTGCAGTTTGGTTTCCATATCTCCAAATGCTGTGATGGAACATTCTTGTGTGTCAACTTGAACAAGCTATCAAGTTAGGGCACAATATTGAATAAAGTGAAAAGCTGAAAAAAGAAGGAAGTTGGAAAATGCCTCTAGGTAAGGTCTGCGTACACATTACCCTCCCCAAACACCACGGGGTAGATAATACTAGGTATGTTGTTGTTGAAGAGCTAAAAAAGTTGTTGGGGGGGGGGGGAGAAGAGGGGGTGCTCTACTGAACCATCTACATCCAGGCAGTTTAACTCTTCAAAGATTTTGCTGTCTTCTGCAGCGTAGGATCTTATTACTGTCATTCTCTCCAATTTGTTTTTGGCTTGACTTAGAGCAGGACTATAAATACATGAGATACCAAGTATCTTGCAAGCTGAATATGGCTGCACTTTATTTCCAGATACTTATCTGGTTTTGATAAAGGTTGCAAGCAAGTCCGCGCCGTGTATTTTAAGCTGTTTGTTTCCCAAAATAACTGAGGTCTCCTGTAGTGCCGAATCCAAGATCTCGAGCCAGTGGATTATGATTTTTGTATATATGCCAATTCTCCTCTCCTCTCACACAGATATATCTTACGAGCTAGACACAGTGGAGTTGAATTCTGTCGAACCCAAGTGTCTAATTTTGTGGGTTTGCTTTAGACTTAATTGATCAAGATTTTGTGGGTTTGCGTTATCTGGGCGAGTCCTGGGGTGAAGCGTAACAAAAACGAACCGAGGCTTACAGGCCGGACGTAAGCCCAAGATTTCGAGCGTTCGCCTAGGCTTAAGTACCAACGTTCTAGGCTTTCATTTGGGGCGTAAGCTTCGAGAATATTTTCAAATTTGAGCTAAAATTGCTTAATAAAGCCTTTGTTAAACTTAGGTAGACTTTTTAGCCAAAATTATTCCTTAAGTATTGGAGTAATTTTAATTTTGTCCTTAATATTTCACCTTGAGCACTTATTGTCCTTTATCTTTGCTAAAGTGAAGCACATATAGTCTAGTTAACAGCAAAACCAAACAGAGTGGACAAAACTAACGGCTTTTTTCCATGAGTAATGCACGTGATAGTAAAAACAAAATCCAAATAGGGGTCATCTTCTCCAAACACCCAATTCACCGTAACCATTGAATTGTATGGGAGCAAACGCAAAACCACGTGGAAAATCCAATTGAAGTTCTTCTCTAAACAGAATTGTATTGAAGTATAACGACCCGACCGATTGTTTTGAGTATTTGTACTTCGTTTGGTGGTTTGAGGTGTTGAATAGCTTCATATGGTGTCTTATGACTAGTGTGTATTGTAGGTTTCGGTTTTCGGGTAGTTTAGAATTGATTTGGAAGAATGATTCTCATTTTGGAAGTTTTAAATTGGAAGAGTTGACCAAGTTTGACTTGTGTGTTTTTTACCTCGGATCGGAATTTTGATGGTCCTGTTAGGTCCGGATGTGATTTTAGACTTGGGCGTATGCCTGGATTTACATTTGGACGTTCCTAGAATGTTTTGGCTCTATTTGGCAAAAATTGGCAATTTGAAGATTTGGAAAGTTCGTAGGTTTGACCGGGAATTGACTTCAATATTATCGGTTTCGCATTATTGTCCGGGGAGTTGGAATAGGTTTGATATATCATTTGAAACTGGTAAGCAAAATTTGGGTTCATTCCGTGTTGGTCAGGATCGGACGCTTGGTCAAACACATGACAGTCAAACGAAAAACGCCTTGCTACCGGTTTTTTAGTGGCAGGAACAGTCTCGTTAACTACTCTTGAACTTGATTTTGTTCTTTTCCTTTTGACATGCATTGATGCCTCTCTTTTCCTTTCTTCCAATCATGCTTAGAAGGCTCAACATTTGCTTTATTAGCGAAAGTTTCAGAACTATCTGTATTTCGTTGCTAACTACCAATCTTTGGAGGATATTTGCTCCTGGTCGCAGGCTTTGAAGGCAATGCAACTGCTGCGTTCCTAGTGCCGGGCTTTTGCTGCGATCTTTTTTGGTTCGTAAGCCTGCTTCGAAAGAGGCTTTTTGTTCCTTATGTTTATTACATGCTGTTAGAGAATAATAAACAAAAAAGGGCTTTGAGGCGTGAAAATCGACCGTCCTTAAAGAGTTATCGTCTTTATACTAATTTAGGGAAATACAAAATGATTCTCTTCAGGATACAACAAAGCCTGAAATAATACTTGTGATTTTTCTGTGCTACTTCGTTGGAAATTCTTGAGTATCTATAGGTAACCAACAGACATTTTCTGAAAAGATGTCTTGTTTCACAAACAGACATATTCAGTTGGACCCTTTCATAACTGACACAATTATTTATTCGAATTTTGAATTTAAAATTCAAATAAATTTAATTTTTTTTCTGTCACAAAAATAAAATAATTAATTGTAGGATCCGACCCTGCCCGTGCCCAAGCCCTAAGTCCAAGTCCAAGTCTTTGATTATAATATATAAATATATAGTGTACTTAATTGCACACACTTAAAAGTATGTGTCCTAAATCAAAGACATAAAAGGGATAAGTGCTTAAAAGGCTCCAAAAATGCCTTCTCTCTTCCGATGTGGGAACAATCCACTTCCCAACATAACAAATTATCTTACAATCCCCAACTAATTTGTTATTTTATTTCATAACACTTGTGAATAATAGAAAGTATCTTATATAGATTTGAACTTTCCTTTAGTGTAAGTACTTTAAAGCTTTGACGAAGTTATTGGTATCTTAAGATTTGAACCACAACTCCTTGTACCAAAACCAAAAGTACCACACACACAGCGTTATCTAGTAGCTTAGAAAATCCAGTATTCGCTTTAGCACGTTTACGGCCATGTGCTCATCCTGAATTCATGAATATTTACAAGATCAACCCTTTAAATCTTGCTAGAAGCGGCACCGCTTCAATATTCATATAGGTAAAATTAGTTACTATGTCCCTATTACTCCAGACATTAATAATTTCATTAAGATTAATCAACCTCTTCATGTAACAGTATGCACTTTGGAGTTTGTCTTTATGCCCCTGTTATAACAAGCATTTAACAACTCCTTAACTCCTCACATAATAATAAGTAGTACAGTAGAATTAGGGCTCCTAAAGAGGAGATCAGTGCTTAAACAATACAAGTAACTTGTTATTACCCATTGAACTTATATTATTAGAGTGTATACTAACTCAAAGTAGGGTTCCCATTCCTTTCATTTAATTTAAGGGTCTTAGCCCCATCCCTTTACAAGTTTGTTGTACTACATCTCTACCTAATGACTTCGTAAGTGGATCAGCCAAATTTTTATTTGATCTCACATATATTATAGCTATAACTCCATTTGTAATTAATTATCTTATATAAGCATGTCTCAAGCTTATATGTCTTAATTTCCCATTGTCTTCATTCTTATTTGATCGCGTACGGTGCTTCGCGATCGCGAAGAAGAAATATTCTGTTGCATTGATCCAAATTCGGAAGCTTATATCTCACAATCTATAAGAAATTTGGAGATAATCCAAAAATACAAATTGTAGCTCTTTGTGTCTATCTTTCATAAATGTAAATTAATTGGAATTTGAAATTGTGTACAAAATATTATAACGGTTACACTATAGGCTGCCCGGGAAGGTCTCTAATACACAGGGCTGACTTTGGAAGCTTATATCTGGTAATGTATAACGAGTCAGGAAATGATCAACTTATGAAATAATAGCCCTATGTGTCTGGTTTTCATAACATCAAACCATTTGTAATTTGGAGTTGTGTGCAAAAAGATATGACCATTATACTAGAGGTTGTCCGGAAGAGCTGAGAACTGTTCATCGCGATCGCGAAGTGTAAATTATTCTTCGCGATCGCAAACCATTTTCCGCAATCGCGAAGAGAAAATACTTGGGCAGAAGCTTTATTTCAAGATTTCGACCATTTTTAATATTTTTGGACCAAGGGAGCTCGGGTGGGGCGATTGTTTGAGAGATTTTCAAGGAAAACATCGGGGTAAGTGTTCTTAACTCAATTTTGGTTAGATTACTCGAATCCATTGTTATTTTTAACATGTAATTGGTAATTTTTAGTAGGAAAAGTTTGAAAACCCTCTTGGATATATTTGAGGATTCGAGGGTCGAAATGTTATCGGAAGTTAGTACTTTTGGTAGGGTTAGACTTGTGGTTGAATGGGTTGTCGGATTTTGTGAGTTTCGTCGGATTTCGAGACGTGGGCCCTACGGGCAATTTTGAGTTAATTTTTGGATTTTGTTGGAAAATTAGTATTTTCATATGGAATTAATTCCTATAATTAGTATTGATTGAATTGAATTAACTGTGACTAGATTCGGGTCGATTGGAGGCCGATTCAAGGGGCAATGACATTTCAGAGTAGGGTTTTGCTCGAATTGAGGTAAGTAATGATTGTAAATACTATCCTGAAGGTTTGAAACCCAGATTACACATTGTTGTGTTACTTTGTGGTGACTTGCATGCTAGATGGCGAGCGTGGGGTAGAGCACCGCTGGGGATTGTGACCTAATCCACCCCGAACGAATATTTTAATACGTATTTGATAGTTAATTGTTTGATATTATAATATTTTGGGTTGTACGCCATGTTTGGGGCCTTGTGCCTACTTGGCGAGACCCTTAGGGGCATTTTTACTATTTTCCTCACTCTATTTGTTTGAAATCATATTCTCATTCATGTTTTACCTGGTTATTGCTCAAATCTATCTTTATCACTATATTCTTAAAAATTTGGAAACTATTTTGGGATGAGTTCTCTATTTTACTGAGATAGACTAAAAGCCTGATGTGCTTATTGAGCCTAATGTAAAAATGTGAATTCATTGTTTCCTACTCCTCAGTCTTTATTTACTCTTATTACTTACTGGGTTGAAGTACTTACATTACTCCCTGCACCTCGTGTGCAGATTCAAGTATATCAGAACCCGGTCGCAGGTGCTGATTGCTCAGACATAGAGTCATCGGAGTTAACAAGGTGGCTGCATGACGTTCGCGGCATTGGTTTTTTCCTTCCTCTCATTGCTATTACTGTATTTAGTATGTTTTTAGACTTTTGTTGTACTCAGACCTTGATAAATGCTCATGACTAGTGACACCTCGATGTCGGGCTTGTATTCTTATTCTGCACTATTATTTTAGAGTTTTATTATGAAACATTATTTAATGCTTATAAATGAATCTTAATGAATAAAGGGTTAATGTGAGTGTTGTGTTGGCTGGCCTTGTCTTCAGGAAATGTGCCATCACGGCCGGGCCGGTTGGGGTCGTGACAAGTTGGTATCAGAGCCTAGTTTACATAGGTCTCATGAGTCATGGGTAGGTTTAGTAGAGTCTCGCGGATCGCTGCGAAGACATCTGTATTTATCCTCGAGAGGCTGTAGAACCTTTAGGAAAAACTTTACATTTTTGGAATTCTTATCGTGCGTCCTTGATTCAGCTTGGGGACTAACTCTTTAAATTCCTTCCATGCGTCCGTGTGCATGCATGAGCGCTCAGTATTAGATGTGCCTTGATGGCTTGTGATCCCCTGATCGAGGGGCGAGATGTGATCCCTGTTAGTTGATGTTTGGCCAGTCGGAAGGACTTGAGGCCGGATCTTTGCCTTTGGCTTAAGCATCGAGGTGCTGATTGTGAGAGCAAGTGTTTTGAACTTGTATGTTTGGTATTGTACCTATTATGGGAATGATGGCTGGATAACTACGTGATGAGTATGTTAGTACTGCGAGACGTATCGATATGACTTGGAGGTGACGAAAAAGGTTTGCTGGATGATAGATGAACTATTAAGTGTTTAATTTTCATTGTGATTGGATGTTTAGTCCCGAGTTATGGGCGTGTGAAGAATTTTTTTTCATGTCTCCTAGTTGGAGTGAAGTAAATTTTATGTTACGGTATGAGTTCAGAATCAGGAAGACTAAGTGACAGTGTAATATGTATGACGGTGGAAGGTATACAGATATATTATATTGAGACGAAGCATGTGGGTTATCTCTTACGTAGTGTTATGAAGTGGTAGGATCCTTATGTTTATATTAGAAGATCCCACGTGTAATTGAAAGGTGCGTGTTGAAATTTGAAATTTTGGGTCTCTTAAGAGAGTGGGCTTAACTGTTGTGGGGATGAATGCGATATTTGTAGAAGATTTACAGTACTAGATGATCTGTGTTTCATAAGCTTACAAATGATTTGAGTTTAATCTTACTATGGTATTGTGGCATCAATAAAGTAAAAGTTTTATGAGTTATTGAGTGTACCTTGATCTATGGCTTCGAGCCAAGTGGGGGGAGTTTGCTGTGAGCAGTTGATTGCACGGTTAGGTGCTATGTTGGTTCCAGTTTGAGGTGTGAGAGTGAATTAGCTATGACTTGCAGAAATTGAGACGAGGAATAGCTCATGTAAAGGAAAATGTTGGCAAAGGTTATATTAAGCTTCATAGGTATGAGAATCATGGGATATCTTGAGTTATTGTTGGCAAGAGTGGCCGGTGCATAGTACAGGAAGTTGCTTGGTGGTATTGGGATGAGGATTTCATTCTGCAGTGTTGGAGTGCCAATTGGGCATGTGTGGTTCTGTTCGTTGGGTCGGGTAAATTGCAAGTTGAAGATAAATCAGAAGGAAATTTAGATAGATGAAGTAGAATGATAGTAGACCGGATCGGTATAGTAAGGATATGATTAACTCTTTGTGTGTATTCGAGGTAATGAGTTCTTACAGGTATTTTGTAGCAATGATCTTGGGTTTTGATGGCTTGCTTAGCTTGGTCGAGTTAGAAAGATTCAGTCCTAGCCAGCCTGATTTGTGCAAAGGGAATTTGGAGAGTCCCTGATGATCTCTACTGCGGTTTGGAGATGTATATTTTCCATAGGCATGTGGAGCATGGGATGTATAGTAATTTTTCTTCTAGATGGGATCAATGGAAAGTTCTTGACTAGTTAAGTACGTAGATGTATGTGGCTCGGAAGGGAGATGAAGTTCTCATATTATACTAGGATGGTATGGTATGTGTGATATGTAGTGGAGGATCGAGATTAGCATGTGTAAGGTTCAGTTCAGTTCTGGAAGGGAGTTCATAAAACCCTTAGGCAACAGGTAGCCTCAGATAATTAAGGAAATGGTACCGCTAGTTGGAAATAATTTGACGAGATTATATGTTTCAGAAAAAGGGCAATGTGATTAAGTTAATGGCACTTTGGTAGTAGTGTGGCACTTTCAAGATAGATCGACTGCTGATATTCGAGTTTGCTTGGTGGCATAGCAGAATTTTAGAGTATCTCTTATGATGTGACTGGGTACTAGAGGTGAATTATATAAGAGAGTAGCGGAATTGGGATCAGATATGGTAATTCCTGTGTTTTATGGACTTGGAAACTAGAGTTCTCATATACATGTTAGCTTGTGATTGCGGATGGCAAAATGTGGGTAAGTTAGTCAGATATTAGTATGTGCTATGATCCAGTCAGTGTGGACCTTCGAAGGATTATTTATCTGTTGTGTGTAACTGGAGTTGATGTGTGGTCTATTGGTAGACCTATATGGATATGTGTCCGGCATCAAGACGCTTTTGTTGACTTCGAGTTGTTGTTGGTGAAGGATGTATTGATTTGGTTGTTTTGAACTATTAGTAATTGGGGAATCTATGAGTTACCTTCTTGTGTTGTGAATCGTTACGATTTGTTGGTTACAAGCACCTATGGTGCGGTTCTATCGGAGTTTCACAGTGGAAGTCGAGCGGGAAGAATAATTGGGTGTTGCTCGGTGAATGGCGTATCAGTTATGTCCTATCAGGTTTACGTGATTTATGTTACTTGTTTCACCATGGGCGTAAAGATTCGCTTTGGTTCCAAACATCAAATTGTGTGTGGTTGCCAATTTCGAGCATAGTGACTTGAGGTGTCTCGTGTGGAGCATTGTTTGGATAGGATCGCGCATTGCAATGAAGTTATGTGGAGATATGACCTTGCAGGTTAGATTCGTGTGTTCTATTCTATGACATGAGATGGGTTCTCAGCCATGCGTTGTGGTGGTACTGGTGAACTTGATGTACAACTCTTTCATTTGAGTCATTTTCATAATTTGAGTATGTTCAAGCCGTTACTTATTGGGGCGCGGATTATGCTAGATATGGCTTAGGCCCTGTTGATATGTCATGTTACCAGAGTGGTGTGTTGGATTAGAGGAGATTGTTGGGATCATTAATGAGTACGAACGAATTTGATTTCAGCATGTTGGAAGGATAATATCGAGGTTCGGCTTAAAATTTAGCTATGGTAATTGCCAGAGGAGAAATGACTTCATGAATGGTTGATCTGAGAAATGGTTATGGTTTACTGCATAGTTCATTTATCGTTGGCAGTATATGAAAGTGTTGGAATGAGACTTGAGCTGATAAGAGGTTTTCTATCGGTATTTGGTTGTTGTGGGCAGTTACTGTGAATGGAAGTTATGCTGCATGTGTTTGAGTTATGTGGTATATCATATAATTGCACCTGAGGTTGCAGGCTTGGGCTATTACAGCTAGTTCGGGCCTATCAGCGTATGAGTGTGAGATTTTGATCGTATTAATGGTTTCAGAAGTGAAATGTGGTTCTATGATTCATGGGTTAGATTGGGTTGTGTAATTTTAGTTTCTATGTGTTATTGGACCTATATGAGATAGGGTGACGTGGGACCGCCCCCGGGTATAAGCATGGTAAGGCTATTCAGCGATTGGTTGGCTTTTAGAACAACTCTGGGTACGTTCGAGGATGAACGTGTGTTTAAGTGGGGGAGGATGTAACGACCCTATCGGTCGTTTTGAGCTTTTACACTTTGATCGCCAGTTCTCGGGCATGACTTGCCCCGTATGAAGTATTATGACTGATGTAGATCGTTGGTTTTTGGTTTTCACGGAAATCGGTATGAATTTAAAAGAACAGTCTCAGTTGAAAGCTTTGAATTTGAAAGGTTTGACCAAGAGTTGACTTATTTGTATATGAGCTTCGATCAGAAATTTTGTTATTTGGTTAGCTTCGTTGGGTGATTTATGACTTAGGAGCATGATCGGAATTGGTTTCGGAGGTCCGGTGTAGAATTAGGCTTGAATTGGTGAAGTTAGTATTTTGGCGAATTCCGATTGATAGGCCATATTTTGATATAAGGGTCGGAATGGAATTCCGAGAGTTGCAGTAGCTCCGTTATGTTATTTGGGATATGCGTGCAAAGTTTCAGATCATTCGGATGAGGTTTGGTATACTTTTTGATCGAAAATGTGTTTTTAGAGCTTTTGAAAATTTTAAGATTGAATCCGATGAAAAATTTGTATTTTGATGTTGTTTTGAGCGTTTCGAAGATTGGAACAAGTTTGAATGATATTTTAGGATTGGTTAGCATGTTTGGTTGAGGTCGCGGGGGGCCTCGGGTGAGTTTCGGGGTAGATCCGGACCATTTCTAAGCTATATTTAACTGCTTGTTTTTTGGCTACAGTAGTGTTCTATGCGATCGCGGAACAATGGACGCGATCACGATGAGTAAAATGCGAGAAATTTGCCAGTGCTTCGCAATCGCGTATAGTGCTTTGCGATCGCGGAGAAGAAATATTCTGTTGCGTTGATCCCACTTCGGAAGCTTATATCTCACAATCTATAAGGAATTTGGAGATAATCCAAAAATAAAATTTTTAGCCCTTTGTATCTAGTTTTCAGAAATGTAAATTAATTGGAATTTAAAGTTGTATAAAAAAAGTTATGGTGGTTACACTATAGGCTGCCCGGGAAGGTCTCTAATACACAAGGTTGACTTTGAAAGCTTATATCTGGAAATGTATAGGGATTCAGTAAATTCGAAACATATGGAATTATAGCCCTATGTGTCTGGTTTCCATAACATCAAACCTTTTATAATTTGGAGTTGTGTGCAAAAAGTTATGACCGTTATACTGGAAGCTGTCCGGAAGAGCTGGGAACTGTTCATCGCGATCGCAAAGCATTGTCTGTGATCACGAAGGGTAAATTATGGGCTGAGAAAAGTTGTTCTTCGCGATCGCAAACCATTTTCTGCGATCGCGAGGAGTAAATACCTGGGCAGAAACTTTATTTCATGGTTTCGGCCATTTTTAACATTTTTGGACCAAGGGAGCTCGGGTGAGGCGATTTTTCAAAAGATTTTCAAGGAAAACATCGGGGTAAGTGTTCTTAACTCAATTTTGGTTAGATTAATCGAATCAATTGTTATTTTTAACATGTAATTGGTGATTTTTTAGTAGGAAAAGTTTGTAAACCCTCTTGGATATATTTGAGGATTCGAGGGTGAAAATATTATCGAAAATTACTAATTTTAGTATGGTTAGACTCGTGGTTGAATGAGTTGTCGGATTTTGTGAGTTTCGACGGATTTCGAGACGTGGGTCCCACGGGCAATTTTGAGTCAAATTTTGAATTTTGTTGGAAAATTAGTATTTTCATATGGAATTAATTCCTATAATTAGTATTGATTGAATTGAATTAACTGTGACTAGATTGGGGTCGATTGGAGGCCGATTCAAGGGGCAATGACATTTCAGAGTAGGATTTTGCTCGAATTGAGGTAAGTAATGATTGTAAATACTGTCCTGAGGGTTTGAAACCCTAGATTACACATCGTTGTGTTACTTTATGGTGACTTGCACGCTAGATGGTGAGCGTGGGGTAGAGCACCGCTTGGGATTGTGACCTAGCCCACCCCGAACGAATATTTTAATATGTATTTGATAGTTAATTATTTGATATTATAATATTTTGGGCTGTATGCCATGTTTGGGGCCTTGTGCCTACTTGTTGAGACCCTTAGGGTTATTTTTACTATTTTCCTCACTTTATTTGTTTGAAAGCACATTCTCAGTCATGTTTTACCTGGTTATTGCTCAAATCTATCTTTATCACTATATTCTTAAAAATGTGGAAACTATTTTGGGCTGAGTTCCCTATTTTGTTGAGATAGACTGAGAGTCTGATGGTCAGGTTAAATGACTGAGAGAGGCCAAGGGCCTAGTTGTGAGGATTATATATCTATGGATCGGGCTGCACGCTGCAACAATATATATGTATATATGTATACGGATCAAGCTGCACGCCTCAGCAATACTTATATGGATTGGGCTGCACGCCGCAACGATACTTATATGGCTCGGACTGTAAGTCGCAACAATATAGCGCTTGGGCTGTGGGAGCCCCTCCGGAGTCTGCATACCCCCAGTGAGCAGAGCCGACTATTTATATGGATCGGGCTGTACGCCACATCGATGTATGGATCGGGCAGCACGCTGCAGCGGTTACTTTGATTTTATTTACTATGAGAGATATATGGATCGGGCTGCACGTCGCAGCGGTTACTATATGGTACCTATTGAGCGTGAATGCTGAGTGTGAGTACCGATTGGTAAGAGTTGAGTCACGAGTGACTGAGAGGCTAGCCCGAGGGGCGATAGCTATATACATGCATATGAGTGATGCTTTGCCTGTGTCACGACCTGGATTTTCCACCCTCGGGAGTCGTGATGGCGCCTACTAATAGGAGCTAGGCAAGCCAATTATCAAATACCTCTCTTAGCTAACATCGACAATATTAGCAACAACGAAGCATTTTATAAACAAAGCGGAAGTCTAAAATATAATCAAACTAAAACACATGAAATTCAACTTCAAACTCTACCCAAGACTGGAGTCACTAACTCACGAACGTCTATAGAATACTACATACAAAGTCTGAACAAAGTACAATGTTGTTTGCTTCGATACAAGTGATAACAAACTGAATAAAATAGGAAGAGACTCCAGCCTACGGAAGTCGGCTAGGCTACCTCGAAAGTCCCTGGACTGAAGACAGCTCCCAATCAACTACTGCTATGGTCCAAAAGCTGCTCCGGTACCGTGATCTATGCAAAAGAGCACAGAAGTGCAGCATCAGCACAACCGACCCCATGTGCTGGTAAGTGCCTGGCTTAACCCCGGCGAAGTAGTGACGAGTCTAGACAGGACTACCAAACAAACCTGCACAGATATATGCAATAGAAGGAAAATATACAGAATTTACACAATTAAGAGAGAGGGGAGCATGGTATGGGGGTGTACCAGTTCAAATATAAAATCAACAACTAGGGAAATGAAACTGTACAATAACAACTATAAAGGAAAAGCAAGACAATCAACAGTTGCACGGCACCACCCTTCGTGCTTTCACTCTCGTTCTCACTGAAACAGTCAAATAAAGTCCACGGCATTAACCTTCGTGCTTTTCCTTACATCAACTCCCATTTTAGGGCACAGAATGTTCCTTCGTGCATTACCAATCAAAACATAGCACGGAATGACCTTTCGTGCATAAATATTCACAATATGGCACGGAATGACCCTTCGTGCATAATTATTCAAAACATGGCATGGAATGACCCTTCGTGCATAAATATTTCAAAACATGGCAGGGAATGACCCTTCGTGCAATTATAATCAAAACATGGCACGGAATGACCCTTCGTGCAAATATAATCAAAACATGGCACGGAATGACCCTTCGTGCAAATATAATCAAAACATGGCACGGAATGACACTTCGTGCATAAATATTTCAAAAAATGGCACGGAATGACCCTTCGTGCATTATCACTCTTCCTCACCCAAACAACAATCACAACCAAATGGGGCAAGGGGATAGACAAATAATAAGAAACGTCCCGGCAAGGGAAAACACAAGTAAACAGCTAAATCCCGGCAAGGGAGCAACAACAATAACCTTCACATCCCGGCAAGGGAGATAATCAATATACACAAACCATCCCGGCAAGGGAGATAATCAATATACACAAACCATCCCGGCAAGGGATTAATCATATCTCTTTCTGTTTCTTTCATTTCTTACTCAATAGTCTTTTTATTGTTCGAGCCAACGCTCCAAATAATTTAAAATTCATAATTAGTCCCCATACTCTTCACATTACATAGAAATCATCAATTAATATGGAAGAGTCACAACAATATCAGAATGAGTACAAATAAAGACCCACAGTCATGCTAGACACCGGTGTATAGATTCTCGTCACCATGCCTATACACCGTTCTCCACATTTAGGAATTATCAAACAAAACTCTAATCCTATTCCCCTAAGTCAAAGTTAGATCAAACACTTACCTCGAATGCTCCAAACTCAACTCAATCCTCTAAAATATCTTTACCCTTCGAATTCACCACCAAACCGCTCGAATCTAGTCATAAATTACTTGAATGAATTAACAAATGCTACTTGAATCAATTTGAATGCATGAAAATGAATTACCCAAAGTTTGTTAAAAAATTCCCAAAATACCCCCGGGCCCACGTGGTCAAAACCCGAGGTTCGAACTAAAACCCGATTATCAATTCCCCCATGAACTCAGATATATAAGTTGTTTTGGAATCGGACCTCGAATTGAGGTCTAAAACCCCCAATTTTAGAAACCCTAGGCTCTATCCTAAATTCCCAAATTTCCCCATTAAAATCTTAGTTTTGAAGTTGAAATTATGTTTAAAGATGTTAAGAAGTGAGAAAATAAGTTATAAATCACTTACCAATCATTTTGAAGAAAGATAATCGCTTGGAAAATCGCCTCTTATGTTTTGGGTTTTGAAAAAGTGAAAAATGACTGAAAATCCAGACTTTATATACTTTACTGAAGGCTGGCGCGGGCCGCACAAAGATGCACCGCGGCCGCGCCGAGGAAGGGAAGAAAAAGGGCCTCTTTGAACCTGCCCAGCGTGGACCGCACGAAGTTGGTGCGCGGCCGCGCTGGTGGAATGAATCTGAAACCACCTCTCTGAATCTTCCAGCGCGGACCGCGCTGATATGGCACGCGGCCGCGCAGGTCGATCTGGGAGTACTGGCTCCTCTGAACCCAAGCCACACGGACCGCGCTGGAATGCACTGCATCCACACAGCTTCCAGCACGGACCGTGCGGGAATGACTGCAACCGTGTTGGGGGCCTGCAACATCTGATACTTTTAAGTCTAGGACCTCTCGGGACCTACTCAAAACTCACCCGAGCCCTCGGGGCTCCAAACCAAACATACATATAATCTCAAAAACATACTACAGACTCATCCGTGCGATCAAGTCGCCCAAATAACACCATAATTCATCAAATTGGGTCTCAATACCCACGATTTCTTTCCAACTTCCATAAAGCATCAAGTTTATGATTTCTAGCTCAAAACACGTCAAATGATATCCAAATTTAACCAAACTTTACAGCTATCGTTTAAACCATATATAAGACTTGTGCCGAGTGTCGGAACCAAAATACGAGCCCGACGGCATAGTCTTCTAAATAATCAACACTTTCCAATTCTTTAAATATTTTTCAGAAAACAATTTCACATAACAATTCACTTCTCGGACTTAGGACTTCGGAATTTGATTCCGGGCACACACCTAAGTCTCGTATTTTTCTACGGACCCTTCGGGATTGTTGAATCACGAGTCCGGGTCCGTTTGCCCAAAACATTAACTAGAATCAAACTTAATCAATTAAGACATCAAAATTTATTATCTTTCTCACAAATTCACATTTAAACTTTCTGGCTACGCGCCCGGACTGCGCACACACAAGTCGAGTTATCCCCCAAGTGAGGTTTTTCATGGCCTCAGAAGTATAGAGTGAGTAGGACTACAGGTGATGACCCCTTTGGGTCGTCACATTCTCCACCTCTAAAACAACCGTTCACCCTCGAACGGACAAAAGGATGAAGTACCTGATTCGGGGAAAAGATGGGGATAACGGCTCCGCATATCAGATTCGGACTCCCAGGTCGATGCCTCAGGAGGTTGACCTCTCCACTGGACACGCACTGAAGGAAAACTCTTTGACCTCAACTGTCAAACCTGCCGATCTAGAATGGCTACTGGCTCCTCCTCATAAGACAGATCCTTGTCCAAGTGGACAGTACTGAAGTCTAACATATGGGTGGGATCGCTGTGATACCTCCGAAGCATAGACACATGGAAAACTGGATGCACGGCTGATAAGCTGGGTGGCAATGCAAGTCTATAAGCCACCTCTCCCACTCAGTCAAGAATCTCAAACGGGCCAATATACCTAGGGCTATGCTTGCCCTTCTTCCCGAACCTCATCACACCCTTCATAGGCGACACTCGGAGCAATACCCGCTCACCCAACATGAAAGCTACATCTCGGACCTTACGGTCTGCATAAGTCTTCTGCCTAGACTGAGCTGAACAAAGCCTCTCCTGAATGATCTTGACCTTATCTAAGGCCTCCTGAATGAGGTCTGTACCCAACAACCGAGCCTCTCCCGGCTCAAACCACCCCACTGGAGACCGACATCGCCTACCATACAATGCCTCATATGGAGCTATCTGAATGCTGGACTGGTAGCTGTTGTTGTAGGTGAACTCTGCTAAAGGCAAAAACTGGTCCCACGAGCCTCCAAAATCAATGACACATGCTTGGAGCATATCCTCCAATATCTGAATAGTCCTCTCGGACTGACCGTTCGAATGGGGATGAAATGTTGTACTCAACTCAACCTGGGTGCCCAACTCTCACTGAACCGCTCTCCAGAATCGCGAGGTAAACTGCATACCCCAATCCGAAATGATAGATACCGGCACACCATGAAGTCGAACAATCTCCCAAATATAAATCTCGGCTAACCTCTCAGATGAATAGGATACTGCCACAGGGATGAAGTGTGCTGACTTGGTCAGCCTATCAACAATAACCCATATTGCATCGAATTTCTTTCGAGTCAATCGAAGTCCGGTAACGAAGTCCATGGTGATCCTCTTCCACTTCCACTCGGGAAGCTCAATCCTCTGAAACAAACTACCAGGTCTTTGATGCTCATACTTAACCTGCTGACAGTTCAAACATCGAGCCACATATGCGACAATATCTTTCTTCATCCTATTCCACCAATAATGCTGCCTCAAGTCCTGATACATCTCCGCGGCGCCCGGGTGAAAAGCATACCGAGAACTATGGGCCTCCGCTAAGATCGACTGTCGAATCCCATCGACATTGGGCACACAAACTCTCCCCTGCAATCTCAAAACACCATCATGGTCTAAGGTCACCTTCGTGGCACCTCCCCGCTGCACCGTGTCTCTCAGGACACACAAATGGGGGTCATCAAACTGCCGATCACGGATATGCTCCAATAATGAAGAATGAGCGACCGTGCAAGCTAACACTTTACTAGGCTCAGAAATGTCTAACCTCACAAATTGATTGGACAAGTCTTGAATATCCAAAGCAAGCGGCCTCTGGCTGACTGGGATATAAGCAAGATTATCCATACTGGTGGACTTCCTACTCAATGCGTCGGCCACCACGCTGGCCTTCCCCGGGTGATACAAAATAGTAACATCATAATCTTTCAACAACTCCAACCATCTCCTCTGCCTCACATTCAACTCCTTCTGCTTGAACAGATACTGAAGACTCTTGTGATCCGTGTACACCTCACACGTCATACCATATAAATAATGCCTCCAAATCTTTAAGGCATGAACAATGGCCGCCAACTCTAAATCATGCATCGGATAGTTCTTCTCGTGAATTTTCAGCTACCTCAAAGCATAAGCTATAACCTTTCCATCCTGCATCAATATTGCGCCAAGCCCAATACGTGAAGCATCACAATAGACGGTATAAGGCCATAAACCTGTGGGTTAAACCAACAATGGCACCGTAGTCAGAGCTGTCTTGAGCTTCTGAAAGCTCGCCTTGCACTCATCCGACCATCTGAATTGGGCACCCTTTTGGGTCAGTCTGGTCATCGGGGCTGCGATGGATGAAAACCCCTTCACAAACCGATGGTAGTAACCTGCTAACCCCAAGAAACTCCGAATCTCTGTCGCTGAAGCTGGTCTAAGCCAGTACTTGACTGCCTCTATCTTCTTCGGGTCCACCTAAATACCCTCTGCTGATACAACGTGACCCAGAAATGCAACTGAACTCAACCAGAACTCGCACTTTGAGAACTTAACATACAACTGGCTATCCTTAAAAGTCTGAAGAACTACTCTGGGGTGCTGCTCGTGCTCCTCCTAGCTGCGGGAGTACACCAGAATATCATCAATAAAGACTATCACGAACAAGTCCAAGTACGGCCTGAATACCCGATTCATCAACTCCATGAATGCTACTGGGGCATTGGTCAACCCAAATGACATGACCAAAAACTCGTAGTGCCCATACCGGGTGCGGAATGCCGTCTTAGGGACATCGGATGCCCTAATCCTCAATTGGTGGTAGCCATATCTTAAATCTATCTTCAAAAACATCCTCGCACCCTGAAGCCGGTCGAACAAATCGTCAATCCTCGGCAACAGATACTTATTCTTGATCGTCACTTTGTTCAATTGTCGGTAATCAATGCACGTCCTCATCGAACCATCCTTCTTCTTCACAAATAACACCGGCGCACCCCAAGGAGAAACACTGGGTCTAATGAAACCCTTCTCCAACAAGTCCTGCAACTGATCCTTTAACTCTTTCAACTCCGGGATGGTTACTGTCGAATCACGAGTCCGGGTCCGTTTTTCCAATATGTTGACCGGAGTCAAACTTAATCAATTAAGATATCAAAATTTATTATCTTTCTCACAAATTTCACATTTAAACTTTCCGGCTACGCGCCCGGACTGCACAAACACAAGTCGAGGCAACCTCCAAGTGAGGTTTTTCACGGCCTTAGAAGTATAGAGTGAGTAGGACTACAGGTGATGACCCCTTTGGGTCGTCACAGCCTGAGAGGCCTGTTTATGAACTTATTGATTTCACTCCTCTTAAAAGTGAGTTTCTATCGAATATGTCAATTTATTGACTATTTTCACTCATTTTTATACTGAGCCTCTGTCTAAACATTGAATAAATGTTTTAAAAACAACTTTTATTTAAACTAGGATTTATGAGATGTTCAGAATTTAATCACTGATTTGGTATTGGTCATTTCCACTGAGATTTTCAAGTTATGAGGTGTTATGATTACGGTTTTGCCCGAGGGGCCGATTATAGTTTCCATCTTTTATTACAAATGGTATTGAACCCCTACTAAAATTGCTGGAAGGTATTTTAAATAATTTATACCAAAAAGATGGATTTAAAATGAGACGATTGACTCATATTATGATTTGAAAGTCTGATGTGCTTATTGAGCCTAATGTAAAAATGTGGATTCATTGTTTCCTACTCCTCATTCTTTATTTACTCGTATTAATTACCGGGTTGGAGTACTAATATTACTCCCTGCACCTCGTGTGCAGATTCAGGTATATCAGAACCCGGTAGCGGGTGTTGATTTCTCAGACGCGGAGTAATCAGAGTTAGCATGGTGGCTGCATGACGTTCGCGGCACCATTTTTTTCCTTCCTCTCATTGATATTACTGTATTTAGTATATTTTTAGACTTTTGTTGTACTTAGACCTTGATAGATTCTCATAACCAGTGACACCCGATGTCGGGCTTATATTCCTATTCTGCATTGTTATTTCAGAGTTTTATTATGAAACATTGTTTAATTAAAGGCTTATAAATGAATCTTAATGATTAAAGGGTTAATGTGACTGTTGTGTCGGCTGGCCTTGTCTTCACGAGAGGCGCCATCACGACCGGGCCGGTTGGGGTCGTGACAAACTCACATTGTAGTCTTACTATCATAGAATATGAAAATGGCTGGCATAGGTTGTAGCCACAACTTTATATCAAGTAACATATTCCTCAGCCATTCTGTTTCTTTTCCAGCAGTTGCTAATGCAATAAATTCAAATTCCATAGTAGAATGGGAAATACATGTTTGTTTCTTAGATGCCCAACTAATGGCTCCACCACCTAGAGTAAATATCCATCCTGATGTGGATTTATTATCATTAACACTTGTAATCCAACTTACATCAGAATATCTCTCTAATATAGTAGGGAAACCATTATAGCAAATGCCTAAGTTCTTTGTATATTTTAAATATCTTAGTACTCTATTTATTTCTTTCCCATGATCATTACCTGGATTACTGGTAAACCTTGAAAGTTTACAAACAGCAAGTGCTATGTCGGGACTAGTGCAATGCATTGCGTACATCATACTACCTATCGCACTTGCATCTCCAACTGTGCTACTGCTCTTCCAGTATTTGCAGATATCTTAAGACTAGAATCATAAGGAGTATTATACTCCTTTATTCCTAAATGACTGAATTTAGTAAGAATTTTATCAATAGAATGTGCTTGTGATAAAGTCATTTGCTTGTTATCTCTTTTGACCTTGATTCCCAAAATAGTATTAACTTCATCTAAATTTTTCATTTTAAAAACTGAAGTTAGATACTTCTTGGCCTCGGTAATTTCCCGTAGATTCGTACCAAAATTAGCATGTCATCGACATATAAGCAAATTATTACTCCATATTATTTTGTAAATTTAGAGTAAATGAACTTGTCTGCATTATTATGTAAGAACCCGTTTGATAGTATTACACTATCAAACCTTTCATGCCACTGTTTAGGTGTTTGTTTGATACCATAGAGATACTTTATCAATTTACAAACTTTCTTCTCGTTTCCCAGAAGAACAAATCCTTCAGGTTGTTGCATATATATTTCTTCATTAAGGTTTCCATTTAAAAAGTCCATCTTAACATCCATTTGATGTACATAAAGATCATAAATGGAGGACAAGGATAAAAGAACTCTAATGGATGTTATTCTTGCAATAGGAGCATATGTATCAAAATAGTCTATGCCTTCCTTTTGGGTGAAACCCTTTGCAGCTAATCTTGCTTTGAAGGTTTGGACAGAACTATCTGTATTATACTTTCTCCTAAAGACCCACTTACAACATATATGCTTTGATCCAAGAGGAAGATCAACTAAACCCAAGTGTTATTTGATATAATTGAGTCCATTTCATCATCAATGGCTTCTTTCCAAAAGGCACCGTCTCTAGAAGACATTGCTTCTTGAAACGTCTTTGGGTCTTCTTCAACATTCAATACAATAGGAATTTGATTACAAATGTTTGTCCTATCTCCTTCAACAAGAAATACTATAGACTGTGAAGAAATAAAATCAGAACCAAGATGTTTTTTTTTCTTATTCTTGGCTTTTCCTTGGTTCTATTTGCATATCATGACTTCTTTCTTTATTTGTAATAATTTCAGAAGGTGAGTTAGCATCAATATGTTTTCTATTTACTTCAATCATTTCAACAACATTGTCATTTATAAATCTATTTTCAATAAACTCAACATGTATAGATTCTATAATGACATTAGATTCTAGATCTAGCAATCTATATGCTTTGGAGTGTTGTGCGTATCCTACAAAAACACTTTTAATTCTTGTAGGACCCAATTTTATTCTTTGATGGTCAGGTACTCTATAATAGGATGTACACCCCCACACTTTAAAATAATTTAAATTTACTTTTCTACCATTCCAAAGCTCATAAGGCGAAATATGCATACTTTTTGAAGGTACTCTATTTAAAATATAACATGCAATTAGTAGTGCTTCACCCCATAAATTATGTGGTAAATGTGCATTAAGTAACATAGCATTAGCCATGTCCACCAAAGTTTTATTTTTTCTTTCCGCCAACCCATTTTGTTGAGGACTATAAGGAGCACTCATTTGATGTATTAGCTCATTCTCTTCACAGAACTTATTAATTCGTTAGGAAAATATTCTCCACCTCTATCACTACGAATAATTTTAATTTTCCTACTGCTTTGATTTTCCAAAACAGACATGTATTCTTTAAACTTTTGAAAAGCTTCATCTTTAGTTCTAAGTAGGTAAACATTAAATCTAGAGAAGTCATCTATAAAATTAATAAAATATCTTTTGCCTCCTCTAGTTAATTCTCCATTTAATTCACACAATTTTAAATGTATTAAATCTAACAGTTATGTGGTTCTTTCAACTTTACAAAATGGTTTCTTTGTCATCTTTGCTTGTATGCAAATTTCACATTTTATATGTTGAGTTTTATATGAGATATAACCATTTTTGGACATATAATTCAAGGAGCCAAAATTTAAATGTCCTAGTCTAGCATGCCATAAACAAGAATCAGACTCAATGATATAAGAAGAAACATAATTTATTTCATTAATACTCAATTTGAACATGCCATTACAGTTATAGCCTTTTCCAACAAAAACTCCATTCTTAGTCACTATTACATTATCAGACTCAATAACTATCTTGAAGCCTTTCTTTGATAGCAAAGTTGCGAAGATTAAGTTTTTCTTTATATCAGGAACATGATACACATTCAGCAGTGTCATTTTCTGGCTAGATGTGAAGTTAATTTCAATGCATTCTTTGCCAACAACATCTGCCGCAACATGGTATCCCCTCAAGACTTGTTCAGAATCCTGCACTTCCCCATATGTCTTGGACATCTTCTTGTCATAAAAGACATGAATAGTAGCACCTGAATCTAGCCACCAGTCTTGACTATTTGTAGCAGCGGTAGCCATATTCAATTCGGGGACCATATGAATTTGCATTGCGGAAACCATGGGAACGAGTCCTTGGGCAGAATTTTCCATTGTATTTGCCTTTTTAGAATTTCCAGATTTTTCAATCTTTCTAGACTTTTCGGTATTGGATGTATTGAAATTTATTCCTGCCTTTCTATATCTACAAGCCCGAATTATATGGCCTTTCTTTCCACAGTGATGGCAACTAAAGTTCTTTTTCTTTTTAAAAGAAGACTTTTTGGAAACTTTTAGATTTTTGTTCTCACTTCGTGAACCATTCTGACTAACAAAATTGACTGCGAAACTCGAGGGCTGATTAATAGCATCACGAGCACGAGTCTCACTTTCAATTTGAATGTGAGTACGAATTTGTTCCACAGTCATTTTATCCATTGAATGTAGGATTTTCTTTCTATAGTCATTCCAAGAGGAAGGCAATTTCGAAAGAATAACACCTATTTGAAGTGCATCAAGAATTTTAACTTCAAGATCACTTAGTTTTGATACTAAGATTTGCAGTTCATGAATCTGATCCATTATAGGCCTAGTATCAAATATTTTAAATTCAAAACATTGTAGAGCCAGGAATTTGTCAATACCTCATTTTTCATTCTGGTATGCAGTTTGTAGAGCAGTCCAAATCTCCCTTGGCGACTTCAGATAGCAGTAGAGATCATAGAGTCAATCTGTCAAGGTATTCAGAATATAATCGCGACACAATAGTTCATCATGTTCTCGTTTTGTCACGACCCCAACCTGATTGTGATGGCGCCCAACACACTACTAGGCAAGCCTGACCATTTATCAACACTTAACCCACTTAGCAGGATAGAGAATCAATAAGCCATTTAAATTAAATACCAGAACATACTGAAGAAATACGGAAGTTTAACAAAATACCAGATACATCCTAGTATGGACGCCGTGTCATGATCATGAACCTCTAAATACAGAGTTATAGTTCTAATACAAGTCTATCTAAAAGCTGGAAATACATAATGTAAAGATAGAGATAGAAGGGAGAATCTTCGGCTGCGAACGCCATGCAGCTACCTCGAATACTCCCGGAGAATGCCTCTGGAACTCTGGTCAAAACTCACTCAACCTATGAATGCCCTGGATCTGCATACAAGGTGCAGGGAGTAAAGTGAGTACTCCGGCCCAGTGAGTAATAAAAATAAATACAGTCCGAAGATAAGAAAACACAGTAAATACACAAAGTAAGATACAATCCAAATATACAGTAATGTATGGAACTGAACAGTTGAACAACAATTAAGAATACAAATGCATGAATGCAATATAGTGCATATGATGGTACATTCCAGTACCCACTACAGCGTGCAGCCCGAGCCACCCATAATCATTTAACGTCGACGGCGCTCATTGGGGGTGTGTACAGACTCCTGAGGGGCTCCTACAACCCAAGCGCAATATCAATCCATCTCGTGGCATCAATCAAATCCGGGTCAGTCATTGTTACCTGACCCATTTACATTATATAGTTCCATTGTTACTATTATTCCAAGTTCCTGCTGTGGCGCGCAGCCCGAGCCACCCATAATGTTTCAAGTCACATCACACATTGCCATTGTCACCACTGTTTCAAGTCACTGCTGCGTCGCGCAGCCCGAGCCACCCATAATCAGTACAGAAAACATCATAAGCCTCTTGGACATTTATAAAACAATAGTTCTCAGCCCGAAATAACATTTAAAGTATCATTTGAGTTTTCAAAACTTAGAAATATGGCTGAGTTTGCAAAACAGTATTTGAAACCTTGGACTGGGTTCGAATGATATGCAAAATATGCTAAAATAGTAATGCCAATCCCCGAAGGATTCTACAAGTCGGCACAAGGCCTCAAACATGGCAACAAGCCCAAATAACATCAATAAAGTATGTGTATCAGTCACCAGTATAGTATAAATGTCACCCGGGATGGACCACGTCACAATCCCTAATAGTAAACGACCGCGCACTCGACGTAGAATGCGTGTCATGCCTCAATATAGCGTTACAGTGTGAAAGTCCGGGGTTTCAAACTCTCGGAGCAACATTTACATCTATTACTCACCTCTAGCCGGCCAAATACTACTCCGCGATGCCCTTTCCTCTCGTATCGACCTCCTCGCGCGTCGAATCTGGCCAAAACCACAACGAATACATTACAATAGGCTAAGGGGATATAACCCAACCAAAAGAACTCGACAAAAAGAAAACACCCAAAAATGTGAAGTTGGCAAAACCCGAGCCCCGGGCCCATGTCTCGAAAAATTATAAAATTAACATCACCGGCTTCCTTATCCCGAGTTCATACATACCAAATTCACAAAAATTGGAGTCCATTTGGCCCCTCAAATCACTAGTTTAAACTCTTTCAAATGTCAAGCCCTAACCTCCATTTTTAGCCTAAATTCCCTTGGATTTTCAGTGTTAATCCATGTTTTTACACCATAACAACATAATCTAAGACCAAGAATCCATACCTAATGAAGACTCTTGAAACCCTTTTCAAAATCGCCTAAAAATCGCCTTAGTTCGAAGTCCAAAATGTTTTCTCCTTCAAAATTCGCGAAGAAGACTTAACTTAATCTGCCCAGACCTTTTCGCTTCTACGCTCTAATTACCGCTTCTGCGGTCACCGCTTTTGCGGTTCCTCAACCGCTTCTGCGGTTTCTCCCAAAAATGCCCAGACCGCTTTTGCGGTCTAAAATCGCATCTGCGATACCCGCTTTTGCGGAAACTTCTCCGCTTTTGCGAAAATTGCCCAGACCCTCAGAACCACTTTTGCGACCACCAAGCCGTATCTGCGGAACTGGCAATGCGGTCCTTTTTCCGCAGATGCGGAAATGACAGAACCAGCAAACTTCAAACCTGCAATAAACTCCAAACTCTCCGTTTAACCACCCGAACTCACCCCGAGGCCCCCGGGACCTCAACCAAAAATGCCAACACCTCCTAAAACATCACAAACTTGTTCCAATCATAAAAACATATCCAACAATACTAAAACCGTCAAGTTTCCTCAAATCAAAACCTAAGTTCAACCAAAACTTCTAAAACTCGCATTCAATCAAAAACCCGACCAAACGACGTCCCAATGACCTGAAATTTTGCACACATACCCAAAATCACCTGACGAAGCTACATCAACTCTCAAAATTCCATTCTGACCATCGGTTCAAAATCTCACCTATCAACCGGAATTCGCCAAAACTCGAACTTCGCCAATTCAATCCTAACTCTACACCGGACCTCCAAATTCAATTCCGATCGTGCTCCTAAGTTAGAAATCACCCCCCGAAGCTAACCAAATCACCGAAATTCACATTCGAGCCCTCTAACTAAATAGTCAACTTCCGGTTGACTTTTCTAAAACAAACCTTCCTTAAAAAGACTAAGTGTCTCATTTCCTACTAAAACCAATCCAAATCGACTCGATCACCTCAAATACTGATAATGAAGCACAGTGAAATAGGGAAACAGGGCGGTAACTCACGTGACGATGGGCCGGGTCGTCACATCCTCCCCAACTAAAACAAACGCTCGTCCTCGAGCGGGTCAAGAAACATACCTGGAGCCTCAAACAAGTGAGGATATCTGCTCTGCATCTCCTGCTCGGTCTCCTAAGTAGCCTCCTCCACGGGCCGACCTCTCCAATGCACCTTCACCGACGCTATATCTTTTGACCTCAATCTCCGAACCTGACGACCCAAAATAGCCACTAGCTCCACATCATAGGTCAAATCATCATCCAATTGTACTGTACTGAAGTCCAACACATGAGATGGGTCCCCAACATACTTCCGGAGCATTGACACATGAAATACTGTATGAACTTCCGACAGGGTGGGTGTCAAAGCAAGTATATAGGCCACCTCCCCAATCCTTCTGAGGATCTCAAAAGGGCCAATGAACTTCGGACTCAGCTTCCCTTTCTTCCCGAACAGCATGACGCCCTTCATAGGAAAAACCTTCAATAAGACCTTCTCGCCCACCATATAAGATACGTCTCGAACATTTCGGTCCGCAGAACTCTTCTGACGCGACTGAGCTATACGAAGTGTCTCCTGGATCACTTTCACCTTATCTAAGGCATCCTGGACTAACTTGGTCCCCAACAACCTAGCCTCGCCGGGCTCAAACCAACCAACCGGAGATCTACACCGTCTCCCATATAAGGCCTCGTATGGCGCCATCTGAATGCTAGATTGATAGCTGTTGTTATAAACAAACTCTGAAAAAGGCAAGAAATCAGCCCAAGAACCTCCAATGTCAATAACACAGGCATGCAACATGTCCTCCAATATCTGAATGGTACGCTTGGACTGCCCGTCCGTCTGAGGATGAAACGATGTGCTCAGCTCTACCTGTGTACCCAACTCTCGCTGAAAAGTCCTCCAGAACTGAGAAGTAAACTGAGTACCCCTATCTGATATGATGGAAACTGGGACCCCATGCAACCGTATAATCTCTCGGATAAAAATCTCTGCTAATCGCTCCAAAGAATATGTAGTACACACCGGGATGAAGTGCACAAACTTGGTCAGCCAATCCACAATCACCCAAATCGAATCAAACTTCCTTGCTGTCCGAGAGAGACCAGTCACAAAGTCCATAGTAATCCTTTCCCACTTACACTCGGGAATATCCATGAGCTGGAGCACACCACCGGACCTCTGATGCTTATATTTGACTTTCTGACAGTTGAGACACCGAGCTACATGAGTCACAATATCCTTCTTCATTCTCCTCTACCAGTAATGTTGTCTCAAATCTTGATACATCTTAGCGACACCTAGATGAATAGAATACCACAAAATGTGGGCCTCCTCTAATATCAACTCCCGAAGCCCATCCACATTGGGCACGCAAATCTGGCCCTGCATCCTCAACACACCATCACTATCAATAGTCACCTCCCTGGCATCATCATGTTGAACCCTATCCTTGAGGACAAGCAAATGTGGATCTTCATACTGGCTCTCTCTAATGCGGTCATACAAGGAAGACTGAGAAACCACACAAGCCAACACCCGACTAGGCTCCGAAATATCTAGCCTCACCATCCGATTGGCCAAAGCCTGGACATCAACTACAAAGGGCCTCTCCCCAACTGGAATGTACGCCAAACTACCCATACTCACCGCCTTCCAGCTCAAGGCATCGGCCACCACATTGGCCTTCCCCGGATGATATAAAATGGTAATATCATAATTGTGACGACTCGACCCGTTGTCACATGAGTTACTGCCCCATTTTTCCCATATTATGTTCTTCTATGATTTAATATCAGTTTTTGAGTTGATCGGATAGAGTTGGATCGGTTTTAGCTGGAAATGAGGCACTTAGCCCCTTAGAAGGAAGCTTGTTATGAAAAAGTCAATCGGATGTTGGCTATATAGTTAGAGGGATCGGATGTGATTTTCGTTGGTTCGGTTAGCTTTGGGGGGTGATTTATGGCTTAGGAGAGTGATCATAATTGAACTCGGAGGTCCGGTATAGAATTAGGCTTGAATTGGCGAAGTTTGAATTTTGGCGGATTCCAATTGATAGGTGAGATTTTGATTCGAGGGTTGAAATGGAATTCCGAGAGTTGTAGTAGCTTCGTTAGGTGATTTTGGACATGTCTGCAAATTTTCAGGTCATTCGGACGTCGTTTGGTCGGGTTTTTGATCGAATGTGAGATTTGGAAGTTTTAGTTGAACTTAGGTTTGAATCCGTCGTGATTTGATGATTTATGTGTTAATGGTCGTGTTTTTATGATTGGAACAAGTTCGTATGATGTTTTGGAGTAGGTTGGTGCTTTTGGTTGGGGTCCCGGGGGCCTCGGGGTGATTTCAGGTGTTCAAACGGACCCTTTTTGGCTTGCAAAGACATCAGATTTTCTGCTGTTGGTGTTGCAGACTTTAGTGCATCACGTTCGCATGGAGAGGGACGCGAACGCATAGGGCAATTTTGGGAGCCTGGAAGTTTTGCCTTCACGTTCGCGAAGGAGATGCTGCGAACACGTAGTTGTGTAACCTGGTGCTTCGCGTTCGCGTTTGGTGTTCCGCGTTCGCGAATGAGGATTTGGAGTCAGTGGAGTTTTTGTTATACGCGTTCGCGTGAGTGGAGGACGCGTTCGCGTAGAATCAGGCCATTGGGCATCGCGTTCGCATGGGGATATGTCGCGTTCGCGTAGTGTATTACCAAATTGTAAAGTTGTTGGCCTTCACGTTCGCGTGACCAGTGTCGCGAACGCGATGAAGAAAATGCTGGGCGGATAGAAGGGTTTTATAACATTTCCTCCGCGAGCTAAAGTCATATTTCACCATTGTTGAGCATATTTGGGAGCTTTTGACGAGGGATTAAGAGGATTTCAACTAGGATTCGATTGGAGGTAAGTTTTATGAGCTAATTACGTGATTTTATTGAAGATTTATCATTGAAATCTCTGAAAATTGGGTGAAAATTGGAGAAATTAGGGCTTGGTTTTTGGTATTGAAAAATTTGAATTTGAAGGGGCTATTGAACTCCGATTTTGATAAATTTTATATTTACGGACTCGTGGCGAGATGAGGATTCCAAAAATGTAAATTTCGTAATTTTTCGAGAAGCGGGATCGGGGCTCGGGTTTTGCTAGTTTCGAGGTTCTTGCTATAATTCGATTGTTTTTGATTGGGTGTTGTCCCATTAGCATATTATAATGATCTCCTTATGATTTTGGTTAGAGTTGACATACGTGGAGGCCGGTTTGAGGAGCAAAGGTATCGCGGGCTAGAGTTTTCGCCGGTTCGAGGTGAGTAATACTTGTGAATGATATGCTGAGGGTTTGAAACCCCGAATTTGCACATCATAGTGCTGTATTGTGGTAACTTGCACGTTAGGTATGAGCGTGGGGTAGAGCACCGTTGGGGATTGTGACTTGGTCCGTCCCGGTTGTTGATTTTACTGCGTGAATGATTGAAAACTACTTGATGCTATCATGATTTGGGTTGATTGCCATGTTTTGGGCTTCGTGCCGATTATTTGAATCCTTCAAGGATTGATATCACTGTTTTTGCATTACGTTGCATATTATTTGATCTCGGTCCAAGGTTCTAAATATTGCTTTGCAAACTCAACCATCTTTCTAAGATTTGAAAACTTAAATGATATTTTCTGACGTTTTGAGCTGAGAACTGCTATTTTACTATTGCCTAAGGGGCTTATGTGCATTGCTGGACTGAGCATGGATCGGGCTGCGCACCGCAGCAGTGTTATGTGTGCATTTCTGGACTGAGATATGGATCGGGCTGCACGCCGCAGCAGTATATACATATACATGCATGGATCGGACTGCACGCCACATTAGTATATTATATGGATCGGACTACACGCCGCAGTGATATATTATATGGATCGGACTGCACGCCGCAGTGAT
>MU749211.1:21657-41175 GCA_026770625.1 Nicotiana glauca | reverse complement strand
TTTGCAAACTCAGCCATCTTTCTAAGATTTGAAAACTTAAATGATATTTTCTGACGTTTTGAGCTGAGAACTGCTATTTTACTATTGCCCAAGGGGCTTATGTGCATTGCTGGACTGAGCATGGATCGGGCTGCGCACCGCAGCAGTGTTATGTGTGCATTTCTGGACTGAGATATGGATCGGGCTGCATGCCGCAGCAGTATATACATATACATGCATGGATCGGACTGCACGCCGCAGTAGTATATTTTATGGATCGGACTGCACGCCACAGTGATATATTATATGGATCAGACTGCACGCCGCAGTGATATATTATATGGATCGGACTGCACGCTGCAGTGATATATTATGTGGATCGGACTGCACGTCGCAGTATCATAGCGTTTGGGCTGTAGGAGCCCCTCCGGAGTCTGTACACACCCCTAGTGAGCGCAGGGTACCTAAATGGATCGGGCTGCGTGCCGCAGCGGTCATGTGCATTGCTTTGCATTCATGCATTCAATCCTGTTTGTACTACTTGGCATGATTTTTAACACTCATATATCATTGGCATACATGCTATTACTTGCTTTGTTGACCAGATACCCTGGTGTTACATGTTAAGGAGTGCTGAGCCCGAGAGGCTGATGTTGTACTTTGTGAGTTGGGAGTGAGCCCGCGGGGCTGATACCGCACTGAGAGGTTGATACTGAGCCCGAGGGGCAGATTTCTGATTATTTCCTGGTTGTTGAAATTATTTTTCGCAACTGTTGAAAAGGCATGTTTTCAAATGAGATTTTAACTGAGCTTGAGACTTTCTAAGGGATTTTCTCGATTTTACGGTTTTACTATTTTTCTAAAAGGGTTGTATTGTCTGTTATAGCATTTTGGAGTGCTCATACGTGTTTTCTTATCGCTCAGATATTATTCGCTCTTATTACCACTGAGTTGGAAGTACTCACTTTACTCCCTGCACCTCGCGTGCAGTTGTAGGTACTGTTCACCCGGTAGCGGTTTAGTTGCGGATTGAAGGTATTGCTATCGTAGCTAAGCAAGGTGACCGCCGGCGTTCGCGGCACCGAGATTCTTCTTCTTCTTGATTTTCAGATTTTACTCTATGTATTATAGACTTTAAAATTGTAATAAAGACCCTCCTAGATGCTCGTGACTTGTGACACCCCGGTCGGGCTGAGTTAGGCTATAATGTTGATAATTAATGTTCTTTAAGTTGTATTTTCCATCTATTTATGTTTAGTAAGTGTTAAAGAAGAGAATTGGGTTAGTTGGCTGGCCTTGTCTTCACGAAAGGCGCCATCACGATCGGGTATGGAGATTGGGTCGTGACAATAATCCTTGAACAACTAAAGCCATCTCCGCTGTCTCAAATAAGATCCTTCTGTTTGAACAAATGCTGAAGACTGTGATGATCGGTATACACCTTGCAAGATACGCCATATAAATAGTGCCTCCAAATCTTCAAAGCATGAACTGTAGCAGCCAACTCCAAATCATGTACAGGGTAGTTCTTCTCAGAAGGCTTTAGGTGACGAGAAGCATATGCAATAACTCTACCCTCCTGCATCAACACACATTCGATCCCAACTCTAGAAGCATCACAATACACAGTGTAAGAACCTGAAGCTGATGGCAATACCAACACTGGAGCCGAGGTCAAAGCTGTCTTGAGCTTCTGAAAGCTCTCCTCGCACTCCTCGGACCATACGAATGGAGCACCCTTCTAAGTAAACTTGGTCAAGGGCGGTGCAATAGAAGAAAAACCATGAACAAACCGGCGATAATACCCTGCCAACCCAAGGAAACTATGAATCTCTGTGGTTGAAGTCGGTCTATGCCAACTCTGCACTGCCTCTACCTTCTTCGGATCAACCTGAATACCATCACTGGACACCACGTGTCCCAGAAAAGCCATAGACCCAAGCCAGAACTCACACTTGGAGAACTTTGCATAAAGCTTCTCCTCCCTCAATCTCTGTAATACTACTCTCAAATGTTGAGCATGCTCCTCCTGGCTACGCGAGTATACCAGGATGTCATCAATAAAAACAATCACAAATGAATCCAGATATGGCCAAAACACGTTGTTCATCAAATGCATGAACGCGGCTGGGGCATTAGTCAGCCCAATTTGATGTATTAGGCAATGTTGTTCACAGAACTTATTAAATTCGTTAGGAAAATATTCTCCACATCTATCATTACGAATAATTTTAGTTTTCCTACTCCTTTGATTTTCCACAACAGACTTGTATTCTTTAAACTTTTAAAAAGCTTCATCTTTAGTTCTAAGTAGGTAAACATATGTAAATCTAGAGAAGTCATCTATAAAAGTAATAAAATATCTTTTGCCTCCTCTAGTTAATTCTCCATTTAATTCATACAAGTCTGAATATATTAAATCTAATAGTTCTGTGGATCTTTCAACTTTACGAAATGGTTTCTTTGTCATCTTTGCTTGTATGCAAATTTCACATTTTATATGTTGAGTTTACATGATATATAACCATTTTTTGACATATAATTCAAGGAGCCGAAATTTAAATGTCCTAGTCTAGCATACCATAAACAAGAATCAGACTCAATGATATAAGCAAAAATATAATATATTTCATTAATACTCAATTTGAACATGCCATTAAATTTATAGCCTTTTCCAACAAAAACTCCATTCTTAGACACTATTACATGATCAGACTCAATAACTATCTTGAAGCCTTTCCTTGACAGCAAAGTAGCGGACATTAAGTTTTTCTTTATATCAGAAACATGATACACATTCAGCAATGTCAACTTCTGGCTAGATGTGAAGTTAATTTCAATGCATTCTTTTCCAGCAACATCTGCCGCAACATGGTTTCCTATCAAGACTTGTTCAGAATCCTGCACTTTCGCATATGTCTTGGACATCTTCTTGTCATAACAAATATGAATAGTAGCACCCGAATCTAGCCACCAGTCTTTACAATTTGTAGTAGCGGTAGCCATGTTCAATTTGGGGACCATACCAATTTGCATTGCGAAAACCATGGCAACCAGTCTTTGGGCAGAATTTTCCACTGCGTTTGCCTTTTCAAAATTTCCAAATTTTTCAACCTTTCCAGACTTTTCGGTATTGGCTACATTGAAATTTATTCCTGCCTTTCTATATCTACAATCCCGAATCATATGGCCTCTCTTTCCATAGTGATGACAACTAAAGTTCTTTTTCTTTTTAAAAGAAGACTTTTTGGAAACTTTTAGAATTTTGTTCCCACTTCCTGAACCATTCTGACTAACAAAATTGATTGCGAAACTTGAGGGCTGATTAATAGCATCACGAGCACGAGTCTCACTTTCAATTTGAATGTGAGTACGAAATTGTTCCACAGTCATTTTATCCATTGAATGTAGGATTTTCTTTCTATAGTCATTCCAAGAGGAAGGTAATTTCGAAAGAATAGCACCTACTAAAGTGAATTGGGAATTTTAACTTCAAGATCACTCAGTTTTGATACTAAGATTTGCAGTTCATGAATCTGATCCATTATAGGCCTAGTATCAAATATTTCAAATTCAAAATACTGCAGAGCAAGTAATTTGTCAATACCTCATTTTTCATTCTGGTATGCAATTTGTAGAGCAGTCCAAATCTCCCTTGGCAACTTCAGATTGTAGTAGAGATCATATAGTCGATCTGTCAAGGTATTTAGAATATGACCGCGACACAACAGTCATGTTCTCATTTCTTTCTTTCTTCCTTGACTGCATCAGAATCTTATGTTGTAGGCTCAGGCATCGCAGGCAAGGCAGAATCAAGAACATAGGAGATATTGAGAGCAGACAACAAGAATATCATCTTGTCTCTCCAGCGAGTAAAATATGTTCCATCAAAGCGATCAAGTTTGATGAACTCCTTTGGATTCTCAACAACAGACATTAATTTCTCTCTTTAAGATTGTTAGAAAATAATAAACAAAAAATGGCTTTGAGGCGTGAAAATTGACTGTCCTTAAAGAGTTATCGCCTGTATACTAATTTAGAAAAATACAAAATGATTCTCTCCAGGATACAACAAAGCCTGAAATAATACTTGTGATTTTTCTGTGCTACTTCATTGGAAATTCTTGAGTATTTATAGGCAACCAACAGACATTTTCTGAAAAGATGTCTTGTTTCACAAACAGACATATTCAGTTAGACCCTTTCATAATAGATACAATTATTTATTTGAATTTTGAATTTAAAATTCAAATAAATTTAATTTTTTCTGTCACAAAACTAAAATAATTAATTGTAGGATGCGACCCAGACCGCGCCCCAAGTCCAAGTCCAAGTCTTTGATTATAATATATAAATATATAGTGTACTTAATTGCACGCACTTAAAAGTATGTGTCCTAAATCAAAGACATAAAAGGGACAAGTACTTAAAAGGATCCAAAAATACCTTCTCTCTTCCGATGTGGGAACAACCCACTTCCTAACATAACAAACTATCTTACACATGCAGGCATTAGGCAAGGGTAATGTCTGCGTCCAGTCTACCCTCCCCAGACCCCACCTGTTGGGATCAAATTGGATTTAGTGATGTTGTTATATGTTTATTACATGCAAATAAGCAATATCATAGTTAATAACGTGAAACGTATACTTGAAATTTATAAATTATAAAAAAACTCAATTACGGTGAACAATTAAGATCTGATAATAATCGACCATAAGTTTATTAGTATACATTAGGTCGTGATACCGACGAATCGAAAAAATTGAGCCCAAAACAAGCCGAACAATGAACAACATCAACATCTGGTTTTACACAAACCAAATACAAACAACGAATGCCATGCACTTCACTTTAAAAAGATACATTCCTATTTATAAAAGGGAAAAAAAATAGAATTTTCCCAAAATTAACGATTTTTGAAAAAATACATAGCTAAGGGGGTTTGTATAGATGAGAGAAAACCTATTATTGCCTATTTTGGGTCAGTTGCCGCTAGAATCGGCTTGGCGAAGTAGGTCTATGCCAACTAAAGGGTATATATCTACTACTAATATATAAGAGAGGATAAACAGTTGATTTGATGGTCAACATGCATGCTTGGCACTTCAAGGATGTTTGGTAATTTCAAATGAAATGGAGTAATCTAATTGGATTAAAAAGCAACTTACCTAGCTTCCATATAAATATTTAAGTGAAGACCGAATTGCCCCTTGCTTATCTCATCATTAGGGGTGTTAAAAATCGAACCGAAACCGAAAATCGAACCGAAACCGAAGCTTAATGGCCTATTGGTATCGGGTTAACGGTATAACGGACGGGAAATGGATTGAATTTTTTTTATTAATGGCTTATCGGTTTGGGGGTGGATTATTCAATTTTCTTAACGGATAATCCGTTAAACCCGTTAAGAATATATATATATATATATATATATATATATATATATATATATATATATGACTTCCACCCTAATGATATAGCTACTGTCAAGCGTCAAGTGTCAAGTATCAATTCCCAATTTCCTATTAACAAGTTTTGGTATTGGTAGCCAAAATACATGCCTTTTCGTTTCTATTTTCCCTAGTTTGTGCCTTAGTGGTCATCACTCACCATTGTATTATACTGTTAATTCGGGTAATAATTCATCTCATTAATTTAGTGGATGAAATCAGTAACAATTCCAGTCAAGTCGCTAAACATGTAATTGCATAATTATTTTTCTAAAAGTCAAAGAATATCATATGCATCTCGAGAAAAATATGTAAACTTACATAGAAGATATATAAATAGACCGATAAATCGCCCGATAATAGCTAAACTGATACCAATCCGCCCGATATCTTATTGGGTGGCTAACGGATTAATGCATTTAAAAATCGATAACCGATAAGCCGAATCGTTAAGCGCAAATAACCGCCCGATCCGCCCGATAAGCAGCCCTACTCATCATACATCACCATTAGTTTACAAAAGCTTTTATGGTAATGTGGGTCTCATCTGATTCTTTGTTTTACAAGTTGCTATCATTTTGTAAGCATATAACAATTTTGTATCGTACTACTCATTGAAGAAATGGGGCCCATTGCCATAGCATTTTTTCTTTATTCCATATTGGTTCATCCGCTTATATCAGGGATAAATTTGAAAATATGTTAGGCACAACTTTGATAACATGTATAATGACCCGGTCGGTCGTTTTGAACTCTAGCACGTCGTTCAGCAGTCTGAGGCCATGAATAGCTTCATTTCAGGTATTATGACTTGCACGCGTGGTCGGAATTGAATTTCAGGAAGTTAAGAGTTAATTTGGAAAAAGAATTCTCATTTCGAAAGCTTAAAGTTGAAATAATTAGCTATGATTGGAATTTTGAATAATCGACCTCAAAATCGGGATCTGAAGGTTTCAGTAGGTTCGTATTATAATTTCGGACTTGGGCGTACGCTCGAATCGGGTTTTGGATGAACCGGGAGCGTTTTGGCGCCTATTGTGGAAAGTAGCATTTTGAAAGAAATTTCATAAGTTTGGTTGAAGTGCATTTTAGTGATATTGATGTCTGTTTGGGATTTCGAGTCTGGGAGTAGCTCTGTATGATGATTCTGGAGTTGGGAGCGCGATCGGAAGTGAATTCGGAGGTCCGTAGGTCATTTTGGAACCATTTGGCTAAAGATAGAAATTTGAAGGTTTTTGAGAAATTTGACCGGAACTGAACTTTTTGATATCGGGGTCGGAATCTGATTCCGAAAGTTGGAGTAGGTTTGTAATGTCAAATATGACTTGTGTGCAAAATTTGAGGTCAATCGGATGTGATTCGATAGGTTTAAACATCGAAGATAGAAGTTGAAATTCTAAAGTTCATAAAGCTTAGATTGGAGGTTGATTCATAATTTTAATATTGTTTGATGTGATTTGAGGCCTAGATCAAGTTCGTAACGTATTTTGGGACTGGTTAGTATAATTGGTTGGGTCCCGGGGACTTCCGGTGGATTCCGGGTGGTTAACGGATCGAAATTTAGAATTTTGGATAGCTGAAGGGGTCTGGTTGCTCGTATAACCGCTTCTGCGGAGGGTGGACCGCAGAAGCGGCCCCGTAGAAGCGAGAGATTTAACCACAGATGCGGTTTGGACTTGAAGAGAAGGGACCACAGAAGCGGCCCAAAATCTACATAAGCGGTCGCAGCAGCGTAGAAGCGGCCCAAGGCCAGGCGGCCCAAGACCGCAGAAGCGACCCAATATTCGCAGAAGCGATGGGCCTGTCCGCAGAAGCGAAAATGGGCTGGGAGACCCGTGTCCGCTGTGAGCACGTAATTTTTGCCCTAAGCAGATTATTCCTAAAAATCCAAACAAAATGATTTCTTTTAAATTTTGTTAAATATTTATTGTATTTTCGTGTTGCATAACAATTCATAAAATATACAAAAATATGCATGAGTATTAGGATTTTAATTTTATAATTTTGGTATTAATACATTCTAAGAATAAATTAAAAGAAAAATCAAAATAGTATTTTTATGTTTTTATTTAAAAAATACCATAAAAATAGAAATTAATTACTTTTAAAAATTAGCAAAAATCAAAAAATAGAAGAAAAGAAAATACAAGGAAGAAATACAAAAAGAAGTAAATAAATACAAAAGGAAAATACAAAAATATAAAGTAAATAAAATACAAAAGAAATACAATATAAGTCATATACATATACATAAATTGGGCTGATCAATTCAGTGGCCCAAAAAATCAAATCCCTTTAATATAATCGATCCAGGCCTAAAGGAAATACCGGCCTGCCTATTAATCCAAACGACACCGTTTAAAAGCAATCAATCTGGGCCGTTAAAATCCTTGATCAAACGGCCAGATATACAGGCCATTTTATAAGTCAAACGACGACGTTTAAGTCGTCAGATCTTGACCGTTCATCTATTTGATCTGACGGATAGAATTAAACTGTTACTTAACACAACGACGTCGTATAAGTATTAATAAATCTCAGCCGTTGAGTATTTCTAATCTAACGGTTCCTAGTGATCCTGAGGTTTTAAATATACAAAATGTATTATACCCCTCATTTCATATCAGTCTCTAATATCTCTGAAACCCTAGCCGCCTCTTCTTCCCTTCCCCTTCTCTCTCAACCCCCGCCGGAACCATACCGGCGGGAGACGTAACCTATGCCGATGACCCCACCAATAACACCACAAAAAGCACTAAGTCTCCTCTTCCACCCCCCATAACTCGTTTCCTTCGAAACAGGCTACATCCTTTCGAATAGTCATTCAAGTATCGCCGGAACCCTACTCCGGCAAACACCATGTTAGCTTCTGCTTCCCCCCTTAACACCCTAGAACCATCTCAGTTTCCCCATTCCACCCCTCTAACTCGTTTGTCTCGAATAAAACCCCAGCTCGTCGAATCTTGATAAATAGTTCGCCGGAACCCTACTCCGGTGAACGACAAAGCCTCAAAACAATACCAGACCTTCCTGTAATCCTCTTCGACTCACGTCTGACATTCTTGGAACCTTTTGAAATCCCAAAGACCCACTGGAAAGCCAAAAAGAGTCTGCCAGCGTTCAAAGTTTCAAGAAATGGCTGGACGTTAGAAGATGTTCTTTTTTAAAAAAAATAGAAGAAAAGGAAGCAAGTATTATCGAAAAAATAAATAAAAAGAGAAAAAGCTAAGTCTTTTTTTCTCTTTTTTTCTTCTCGATTCTGTGTGCATCTTTGTTCTTTGTCTCTATTTCTTGATTTTTCTTACATTGTCTGAATTCATCTAAACTGATATTGATTAGGGTTTCTGTTTGTTACTTTTGTTCGGATTAATAATAGTTTTGATAGAATTTCAATGCTATTTTGTACTTAATTTCTGTGACAAGTTAAAATTAGGGTTAAAAAGATTTTAATATCATTTTGTTAGTTAATCTATGCTTTAAATAGGATTTTAGATTTGATACTCTTAAGGTTTAATTTTAGCCAGTAGTTAATTTGGACTCGTTTTGAGTGATTGTTGGTTCGAATTGGTTTGATAAAGTTCTGATTGGTTGTTAGTTGTTCCAATTGACTGATTCTGATTAATTTTGACCCTATGGTTATGAGTTAATTAAGGTTGATAATTAGGATTGGTTATAGCTGAGTTTTTAATTCTGAAATATAAAGGGGTAGGATAATGTAGTAATTTGGTTAAGATTTAAGGGATAAATGGGTAAAGGGCAGTACGGGTAGAAGGTAATTAGGATTTGGAAGCAGGGTTAGTTTGGGGAATACTAAATGGCTTAATTGTAATACACCTAAGGGACCAAGGGTAATTTAGGTATAAGAAAAGGTAAAAGGGTAGATTTTCTAGAGAAGTGGGGGTAGAATAGGGAATTCAAAGGAAAAGGAATATGGTAGAAGTGACTAGAACCTTCTAAATTGGGCTTTAATATAATTTTCAATAAACTAAGGGTATTAACTTGTTTAATAAGTTAGAAAAGAGGGAACCAATCTGAAAAGATTAGAAATGAACTTCCCTCCAAATTTGAACTCTATAAATAGGCACACCTAGGCCTTTAAAGGGGATTCTGAATTTTGGAAAAAGCTTTGAACTCTTCAATTCAAGCTTCCATTTCAGAAATCATTCATTTACAAATTAAAAATACCAAAAACAATTAGAGTTCTATTGTTACATTGAATTTTAAGGATCATTTTAAGATTATTTGCTCTGTTTGTTCATCAAGACATAAGTTCTCTGAAGTTTATTGTTTCTACTGGTTTCATCTGTTTCTACTGGGTTTATTCTCGTTGATATCAAAGCTGTGACCGATTTGCTGTTAATTGCCATTGCTGATCCTATTTTTCTGTGGATTCGAGTATATTTCTCATTGATTTCTTCATCTTATTTCCAGGTAAATTCTCTAATTCACACGATTGTGAAGCTGTATTGCTAATGTGAAGAAAAATGAAGTTGTTCCTTTATACATCATTCGTCTCTAATTTTCCTTCACATGTAGTTGAACCATGATATATGTAGAATAAAATATGTATTCGTTAGGAATAGTTTAATTTGTAACTAAATTTAGACTGGACTATACTTCGAACTATGTCATGATAGATCTGGTATTAATATGTCTTAGGTTATGTAATTTTAATAACTAATAAGATTTTGGATAAAAATAGTATATTAGAAAGGTTAAAGTAATACTTGAATTCAGATAGCATGATTATAACATCTGAGATTATGTATGACAGTATCGCTTCTTCGGTAAAACGATAGATCAATGATTAGTTAAAAATTGCAAGTTATAGCCATTTCATTTGAAGTTTAAATATGGATTAGTATCTGAAAATTAAAATCACTTTAGTATTACTTTTACAGTAACCTCTTAATTCGGAAGTAGATCAATTATAATTGCAGTTAGTTTGTCTTCAAGAAATCAGTGTATTAAAAATAGTTTCAAATGCTTTAATATAACAATCTTACTAATACAATATCATTTTATTTTGACTTAGAAACCTATTCAGTTTTTTTTAGATTCAGCTGGGATTGATAAATAAAGGAAGTTTTTCTGATAAATAAGTAATCAAATCGGTTTTGAATTCGAATTAGCATTGTGATAATCTAAAAATAAAAATGAAAAAAAATATTTTCTGTTATGAGTTAGTATTGAATAAATGCCCAAATAAAAAGCCGAAATTTATGTAAATGTTATGATTATACACATGTATGGTTCAATGCACTGGTTTGAGCCATCAGTAGAACATTTATACGAATGGCCTGAATTTGAACTTCAGTAGATTTAAATTGGGTTGGATATTGAAACATAGGCTTAGTCAGGCCTAATATGAAATAAAGCCTAAACTCTTATGAGTTTGTGGCCCAAAAAATGTAAAGTTGTTAGGCAATGATAAACACTTGAAGTTTTCTTTTGTTAGAGACAAAATAAGTAAAAAATATAGTATACTTTAGTTGGGCCTTAATAAATAAACATCAGATGAGCCTCGCCGCATTAAATACACAATTGCGAGGCCCTCAAATAATTGTTATGAAAAATCTTAGATTTGGAAGGACCGTTTAGCAAATTTCACGGTCTTTCCCAAAGTTAATAAGACGTAGATGCTTTAGGCACGATTTGTAATAATATTACCTTCTTAATACGGGTGCACATTTATGTGACCCAAATCCAAGTCTCAACGAAGTCGAAATGTGTTAAAAGTCACGAGCGTACTGGTACGGCGTGGTCCGAGATACATTTTTATGACGTTGTAATTCTTTGTAAAATTAAATAATAAAGCGAAATATTAATAAATGCACATAAAAAAGGGAACATATGTAGAAATCAGATAAAAACAAATACAACAGTTGAGCGACCGTGCTAGAACCACGGAGTTCGGGAGTGCCTAACACCTTCTCCCGGATTAATAGAATTCCTTATCCGGATTTCTAGTTCGCGGACTGTAACAGAGTCAAATTTTCCTCGGTTCGGGATTCAACTGGTGACTTGGGAAACCATTAATCTCCCAAGTGGCGACTCTGAAAATAAATAAATAAATCCCGTTCCGACTGTCCTTAAATTGGAAAAACTCCTTCCTTTTATTATTATACCCTTTACGGGGTATAGTAAATAGTAAAGGCTCGTAAAAAGGAGGTGTGACATCCGCACAAGCGGCGTTTGGACCGCACTTGTGGAACCGTAGAAGCGGTCAAGGGGCCGCAGGTGCGGAAATAGCTTAAGGCAGTGAGTTGTTTTAAAAAACGGATTTTGGCCATTTCCTCTCATATTTTCTTGGCTTGGCGGATTCTTGGAGGGTTTCAAGAGAGGATTTTCATCATCAATAATAAGGTAAGTTATCCCCACCTATTTTGAGCTAAATACATCAATTATGTATGGATTTGAGCATGAAATTGGTAGAAAACTTGGGGTTTGAGGGAAGACCTAGAAAATTATTGTTCATGGAATTTAACCACAATTTGGGGTATGGAATTAGGAGAAAATCATATATTTGAGTTCATGAGGCTATGGGTAAATTTTCTCTTCAAAAAATTTCAGAATTCGGGCACGTGGGCTTGAGGGCATTTTTGTCAACTTTTCGATCAGGGTTAGGAATTGTTATAAATTGGATTTTAATGGGTACCTTTGCATAAATTAATGGATTTGCATAATTATTGGTTAGTTTTGGAGCGTTGCGCATCGATTCGAGTCTTCGGAATGGCGTGAAATGTCGGTTATGGATCTTCAGAGCGAGGTGAGTCTTATTCCTAACCTTGTAAGAGGGAATTGTCCCCATAGGTGAAATAATTGATTATGTGCTCCTACTTGTGGGGGCTACGTATACACAAGGTGACGAGAGTCCGTGCGTAGCTACTATTATGCTACTATCCGGGTAGTTAGGACACAAAAGCATCCTATACTTAGATTATTTACGTACTTATTGATAGCTTGAATTGCTTAAATCACATTGAATTAGTAAATGAATTTCTAAAAGGATTAAACTTTATTTTCTTAAATTATTAAAAGAGAATTGGCTTTTATCTGGATAAATGTTCCCTGATCAATTCCTAATTGGCTATTTGAGCATGTATTTGGATGTGTACCTGCGTCGGATGCATAATTCGCGAGTAGAGTATTTGTTTATTTTATGTTGACCGTGTCGCAGGATAGTTTGCGAGTGGGGTAATAGATGCATCTATAGGCATGCTGCCGACCCTCGGCAAGTGCACAATTTATTTCTGTTGAATCGGACCGCCGTCTCGGCATAATTTGCGCATGCTTTTATTGCTGCTTCGAACTTATTGAAGTTGATATTGCCTTTTTATAGCCGCTATAAACTAATAAAGATAACGAAAAATAAATCTTGGAATTCCATTATTATTTGAGAAGGAGTTACCTGTGTTCTTGTCTATGAGTTATAGTTGCTTGATAAATCCATGTTATCCTCACACCTTCACCATATTATTATTGGACCACTAGTAAGTGTCAAAGTTGACCTTCACGTCTCTACTTCTTCGAGATTAGATGGGATACTCATTGAGTACACATTATTTTCGTACTCATACTACACTTCTGTGCATTTTTGTTGCACAGGTATATAGAACTCTAGTGGCTTAGTTGCATCGCAACATGGTTGACACGGAGACTAGGTGAGCTATATTTTCTCGAGGCGACCCGCAGTCAGTAGAGTCTCTTCAATTATCTGTATTTATTTTCTGTCCCATATTGTGTTCCTGACAGTTGTTGTACTTTATTTGATTTCTAAGAAATTGCTCATGCACTTGAAACACCGGGTTCTGGGATAGGTTTGGAAGTATTTGGTAATAACTGTTTATCATTTAAATTTGATTGAGACAATAATCTTTTAAATTACTAAATTTTGAAGGAAGATCCTAGATTTCAAAAGTATTAGAACGAGAATTTGATTAAGTAATTTGGTTGGCTTGCCTGACAGCAGTGTCCGGCGCCATCGCGACCCTTAGTGGATTTTGGGTCGTGACAACATGGTATCAGAGCACTAGGTTCTTAGGGTCTCACGAGTCATGAGCAAGTCTAGTAGAGTCTCACGGATCGGTACAGAGATGTCTATACTTATCTTCGGGAGGCTACAGGGCTGTTAGGAGTACTTCCCTTCTTGATTTCTTTATCGTGCGATTTGATTCCTCTTAGGCTTATGCCTTTGTTTCTTTCTTACTCAATCTGACACGACACAAATCGCTGGTTATAAATAGAGAATTGAGGAACCCTAATGGTACTACAGATGTGATACGGGATATTTCTCCCAGCTTAGCTGATCAGATTATTATCGTTGCTTGGTAGAAGGATATTTTATTGTTTCAGCATGTAGCGGTACTTCTAAGAGCTCTAAGGCTAGGCACAGGTTGCCATGATACTTATGGATGATTGTTCCGCAGTAGTGATACTATGGTAGGATATTTGTCTACGTGACGTGGCAGTGAATGACTTGAAGGGAGGTTTACTCAGTGCATAATCAAGAGATTCAGTATTTTATTCCCTGCAGGGGAAATGCAATCGGACTAATGATGGTCAGATGTGGGCTGGTGGAAGTAATGAGACTTGGTATTTGCAAGCGGGGTGGAGCTTTCTTCTATGATGGGGTGTCATTTTCCTAATTGAACGTTCTAAGTTTATCGGTGTTATGATCTTCTGCAATTTGCCTTTAGGGCAAGATATTGTGAAATAGTATTGGAGATGCAACTGTCAGATATCGCAGGGTACGATGGTTTAGGATTGAATTAGTATTTCTAATGTTGACGGTTCGAGAAAGATGACCTTCGGAAAGGTTTAAAGGTAACAACAATTGTGGGTTCAAGTGCCATGAAGATAGATTTTATTTAAGCTAGCGGCTGAGCAGCAAAGGATGAGGAAAGTCATGTGGGAAGTGTCAGGCGGTGGTTAAAATTTCAAGAAGGCCGAGTATAAGAGGCCAAGGTCGAGTAGTCGACTAAAGGGGTGAGTTTGCCAAAGTGGGAGAGTTTGGAGTGATTTGGGAATTTTAGTGATTAGTGATCTAGGCCTATGAATTAATTTGAAGTATGGGCTATTATGCCACAGTCACGACCCAAACCTCGCTCCGGTCGTGATGGCGCCTCTCGTGAGGACAAGGCCAACCAACCAACCCGATTTGCCCTCTTTCGAAAAAAATAGATAACATGTTTAAATTTTTTTTTAAGATGAATCAATAGTATTACTTGGCGGAAGTACAACAAAACACAGCCCAAACCGGGGTGTCACAAGTCACGAGCATCTAGAGGAGTCTAAATACAACTACAAGGCCAGTAATATGGATATTAGAATTTAGAATCAAAGGAAGAAATTCGGCTACGATAGCCAAATCTTGAACCAGCTCAAAACCTGCTACCGGGTGAAAAAATACCTGCATCTGCACGCGAGGTGTATGGAGTAAAGTGAGTACACCAACTCAGTAAGTAATAAAAGTAAATAATTACTGAGCAGCAAGAAATCACGTAAAATAACCAACATGCTATATAGAAGCCGGGTACAATTTTCTGAGAAAATAGTGAAATCTGTGAAATCTTTAGAAATACCTTGGCTCAGTTCAAATCTCTTTGAAAGTGATCTTTTCAATAATTACGAAAATGATTTCAAAACAGTTAGTGCTGAAAAGCACAGAAAATCCGCCCCTCGGGCACAAATACCACAGTTTAACAGGTAAAAGGCAAATAAGTATGCAAGATGAGCACATAAAAGTTTTCCCCTTGGGCAATATCTCAAACTGTAAAAGCCCCTTGGGCTCCCTCTCTCGAATCACTCTCAGAACAGTATCATATAGTAACCGCTACGGCATACAGCCCGATCCACATATCGCTGCGGTGTGCAGCCCGATCCATAGCTCGCTGCGGCGTGCAGCCCGATCCATATGGGTACCCGGCTCACTGTGGGGGTGCAGACTCCGGAGGGGCTCCTACAGCCCAAACGTTATATCACTGCCGTGTCCAGTCCAATCCAATATATATATACTGCTGCAGCATGCGGCCCGATCCATATAATATACTGCTGTGGCGTGCAACACGATCCATATAAGTATTGCTGCGGCGTGCAACCCGATCCATATATATAATCCTCACATCCAGGCCCTCGGCCTCACATCACTCAATGTACCCTCACATCTGGCCCTCGGCCACACTCAGTTAGAATAACATCACAAGCCCCTCGAGCATTAGTAAAACATTAGTACTCAGCCCAAATTATCATTTAAAATATCATTTAAGACTCAAATCTGAGTAAAAGTGGTTGAGTTGTAAAATAGTGGAGCAACAATATGACTGAGTTCAAGTAATAAGTCAAATCAGTGAGGAAGCAGTAAAAATAAATCCCCAAAGGATTCAAATAGTTGACACGAAGCCCAAATATGACAATCAGCCCAAACAGCAGTGCTAACAAATAAATTCCAGTCAAATACGCAGTAAATTCATCAATCGGGACGGACAAAGTCACAATCCCCAGTGGTGCTCTACCCCACGCCCACTATCCGGCGTGCAAGTCACCTCAATATAGCACTACGATGTGCAATCTGGGGTTTCAAACCCTCAGGATATCATTTACAATCATTACTCACCTCGAACCGGTGAAATCTCTAGCTCGTGACGCCTTTGCCCATCAAATCGGCCTCCCCACGCGTCGAATCTATCCAAAATCAGATCGAATACATCACAATAGGCTAAAGGAACATAACCCAATCGAAAAGAATCGGAAAACATCGAAAATCACGAAATTGCAAAACCCGAGCCCCGGGCCCACTTCTCGAAAAATCCAAAAACTAACATCACCGGATTCCTTTTCTTGCCACGAGTTCATACATACCAAGAACTTTCAAATCCGAGCTATAATGACCTATCAAATCCCAATTTGAAATATCAAAAACTCAAGCCCTAACTCATCAATTTTATGCTTAATTTCCATGAATTTCTAGGTTAATTTCACATAATAATCATGTTTTCAACTCATAAAACTTACCTCCAGTCAATCCCAGTCGAAACCCTCTTCAATTGCTCCCAAAAACCTCTCAAGATGTTCGACAATGGAGGAAAATAACTTTGGCTCGCGGATGAAATATCATTAAAACCCATTCTGCCCAATCATTACCGCATCTGCAGTCAAAATTTCGCATCTGCGACTCCCGCTTATGCGGTCAACACGCCGCTTCTGCGGAAATTCACCAAGGCCCCATATATCGCTTTTGCAGTCCATAAGTCGCATCTGCGACTCCGCTTCTGCGGAAAATTCCCTTAAGTCCAAACTCGCTTATGCGGCCTCCTCGTCCGCTTCTGCGTGACCGCACCTACGGTCCCATAACCGTAGGTGCGAAGATACCAGATATCAGCAGCCCTTTACTATGCGAAAATTCCAAAACTCTCGGTTTAACCATCCAGCTCACCCCGAGGCCCCCGGAACCTCAACCAAAAACACAAACATGATCCAATACCTTATTCAAACTTTCCCCAATCACTAAAACACCACGATTAACACTAAAACCATCAAATTACATCAAATCCAACCCTAAGTTTTTCAAATTCTTCCGAATCTCGCATTCGATCAAAAACCCAACCAAACCACCTCCGAATCATCTGAAATTTTGCACACACATCCCAAATCACCTAATGAAGCTACTACAACTCTCGGAATTCCATTCCGATCCTCGGATCAAAATCTCACCTATCAACCGGAAATCGCCAAAATGCTAATTTCGCCAATTCAAGCCTACTTCTACACCGGACCTCCAAAATCAATTCTGATCACACTCGTAAATCACAAATCATCCCCCGAATCACCGAAAATCGCATTCGAACCCTCTAACTCAATAGTCAAAATCCGGTTTACTTTTCCAAAACAAGCCTTCCTCAAAGAGACTAAATGTCTCATTTTCTACCAAAACCAATCCAAATCAACTCTAACACACCAAATACTGATAATGAAACATGAAGAAGCAGAAAAAATGGGGGAAACGGGACGGTAACTCCTGAGACGACGGGTCGGATCGTCACATCCTCCCCAACTTAAACAAATGCTCATCCTCGAGCGTACCCAGAGTTGTCCTAGAAGCCAACCAATAGCTGAATGACCTTACCAAGCATATACCCGGGGGTGATCCCACGTCATCCTATCTCGTGTAGGTCCGATAACACAACATAGCTGAAATTTCACAATCCATCTAGTCCATATACCATAGAACCACATTGTACTTTCCGAAATCACATACAAGATCAGAACCTCACATCTATACTCATAATAAGCCCGAACCAGCTGTAATAACCTATACCTGCAACCTCAGGTGCAATCATATGGTATACTACATAACCCAAATACTCGAAACGATACCTCTATCCATAGTAGTTGGCCACAACACCCGAATACCCGTAGAAAACCTCTTATCAACTGAGGTCTTATTCCAACACTTTCATATACTGCCAATGATAAATGAAATACGCAATAAATCGTAACCACTTCTCAGATCAACCATTCATGAAGCCACTTCTCTTTTGAATAATACCACAGTAGATTCCGAGCTGAACCTCGATATTATCCTTCCAACAAGCTGAAATCAAATCCGTTCGTATTCATTAGTGACCCCAACGATCACCTCGAATCCAACACACCACTCTGGTGATATGACACCTCAATACAAGCCTAAGCCACAACTTGCATAATACGCGCACCAATAAGAAACGGTCTGAACATACTCAAATCATGAAAAAATAACTCAAACGAAAGAGTTGTACCTCAGGCTCATCAATACCATCACAACATAAGGCTGAGACCCCGTCTCACATCATAGGAATAGAACACCTGAATCTACCCCGAAAGGTCATACCTCCACGTAGCCTAGCTACAAATGCGCGATCCTATCCAAACACTATTACACCTGAAACACCTCGAGTCACTATGCCCAAATCGATAGCCACGCACAATTTGATGTTTTGAACCCAAGCAAATCATTACACCCATGGTGAAACAAATAACATATGCCACGCAAACCTGATAGAACATAACCAGTACGTCAATCATCGAGCACACTCAATTACTCTTCCCGCTCAACTTTCACTATAAATCCTCAATAGGACCGCATAACATGTGCCTATAACCAACAAATCATAACATCTCACAACACTGAAAAGCAACTCATAGCTCTCTTTAGATCACTAACAAGCTCAATAACGATCGAATCAACCTATCCCTCAACAATACAATTCGGGGCCAACCAAGCCAACTCAAGCTAAACATGTATCTACATCGGCCTACCAACAAACTCATCATCAAGGAAGCATGCAGTTGCTCCTTGAACTACTACAGCTCCTACCGGAGCCATACAATACGGTGCCCGGCACCAAATCAATACCGAAATCCACAACCTCGTCTGGCGACATGTCCAGCCACAAGAAATACATCCGAAAAGTCCCTCAACGTAGAAACCTCTGCACTGACATCCATCACGAAGGGCCCAATTAAGAAAAGCAGTCCTCCCCAGCCATCCGCTGGTCTTTGGAATACAAACCACTCTACTAGAATAAAATTCGATGCACCTCGCCACTCAACCCGTGGCATTTTTCGGCATAGCCCATAGCGCAATAGTCGAGAATAACCCAACACTGAGACAGCCAGTCTACACCCCAACATCATATCCAAAATCTAACATACCAAGCAAAGAAAGATCCACTCAGGCCTCCAAATCCCAATAGCCGCTAAACGGTGCCAATATACACGATCCACAACCACTACATAGTCTGTACCTGAGAACTCCCAGTCTCTAACTCTAGTTAGCACACGAATCACCATACCTGATCCCGAATCCTACCGTATGAATACATATCACACCTCAAGTACCCAATCATTCCACGAAAGATATTCTAAAATTTCCCCTGTGCCATCAAATAAAATCAGATATCGGTAATTAACCTAACAAAAATGTCACGACCCAAATTCTCGAACCTGGTCGTGATGGCGCCTCTCGTGAAGACAAGGCCAGCCAACTAACCCAAAATGCCTTTTTAACAATTCTTAAACATATCGAATAGAAAATACAGCTTAAATG
>MU749211.1:3934-18337 GCA_026770625.1 Nicotiana glauca | reverse complement strand
CCCACTCCAAAACATCATACGAACTTGTTCCAATCATAAAAACACGTCCTTTAACACAAAAATCATCAAATCACGACGGATTCAAGCCTAAATTTCTCAATTTCTTCCAAAACTCGCATTTGATCTGAAACCCAACCAAACGATGTCCGAATGACCTGAAAATTTGCAGACAAGTCCAAAATCACCTAACGAAACTACTGCAACTCTCGGAATTCGATTCCGACTCCCGAATCAAAATATCACCTATCAACCGGAATTCGCCAAATTTCCAACTTCACCAATATAGGCTAACTTCTTCACTGGACCTCCAAAATTACTTCAGATTGCGCTCCTAAGCCTTAAATCATCTTTCGGAGCTAACCAAACCATCGGAATTCAATTCTGAGCCCTCTAACTCATAAGTCAATATCCGATTGACTTTTCCAACTTAAGTCTTCTTAAAAGAGACTAAGTGTCTCATTTCTTATCAAAATTACTCCAATTAAATTCTAATGCACCCAATACCGACGATGGGACATAAAGCAACACAATAAGGGGGAAACAGGGCGGTAATACCTGAGATGACGGGTTGGGTCGTCACAAAAAAGCGCTACAATACTATCGAAGTATCATCAGTTAAGTCACATTACCCATTTTCAAGACAATTACCCTCGTCAAATAACTTCCATTTAGGAGTACCATTTCCTTGATTATCTGAGGCCACCTGTTGCTTAGGAGTTTTATGAACTTCTTTTCAAAATTGAACTAAAACCTCGCACACGCCAGTCTCGGTCCTCTACAGCATACCACATATACCATATCATCCAAGGATAACATAAGAACTTTTATCTCCCTTCTGCACCGCAGACATCGACGCACTCAACTAGCCAAGAACTACCATTGATCCCGTCTAGAAGAAAAATCATGACACACTCCATGCTCCACACGTCCACATAAACTATACATCCCCAAACCACAATGAAACCCAACAAGAATTCTCTCCCAATTCCATTTGCACAAGCTAATCTGTCAGGACTGAATCCTTCTAACTAGACCAAGCTAAACAAGTTGTCAGAACTCAAGAGCCTTGCTGCAAAATACCTGTACGAATTCATTACCTCGAACACACGCAAAGAATTAATCATATCCTTACCATACCGATTCGGTCTTCTATCAAGATACTCCACCCATCTAAATTTCCTTCTGTTCCTTCCTCAACTTGATATTTCCTCTTGCTGTAGCACCACAATGCCTCACCTAGTCTTACCACACGAGATCCAAGCATGAACCACACTGTCTGAAACCCATAAGCCACTGAATACTCTCCCTCAAATATTCCCAAAAACACCACATTCCGCAACACTTTATTCTGAAGAACTTCCTGTGAATCTAAATCCGTTGCCTTTGCTTTCCTGATACTGATGCATAGAATCCCATAATTAACATAAAAATTACCACAAATCTTAACCTCTTCCGATGAAAACATAGTTTCTAACCACACATGCAACTTTAAGATGCCCGATTGTTCCTTGTAGACTCTTTAACACATTAGAACCATTTCCGAAAGTCATTCTCTCTTATTCAAACTGCAAATCACCTGACCTGACAGACAGAACTACCCATGCCTCATTGGCACTCCGATATCGCAAAATGATATCTTCATCCCAATACAACTAAAAAACTTCTTGATCTATACGCCGAGCATCCCTTACCAATAACACACTAGATATTCCGTGATTCTCGTACTCTATAAAGCGTAATATGACCTCCGTCACAATTTTTTCTTCACTCGTGCCATCCTCGGCTCAATTTTCGCGACCAGAACTGATTCTCCAGCATGCCTCAAACCAAAACCAACATAGCACATAGCTGTACAATCAGCTAATCCACAGCAACCTCCCCAACTTGGCTCGAAGCCACATATCAGGACACACTTAATAACCCATAACACTTTTACTCTAATGATGCCACAATACCATAGTGAGATTAAACTCAAACCATTAACAAGTTTGTGAAAACACAGATCATCTAGTACCGTAATCCTCTGCAAATCTCGTATTCATCCCCACATCAGTTGAGTCCACTCTCTTAAGCGACCCGAATTTTCAAATTTCAACACGTACTTTTCAATTACACATGAGATCTTCTAACACACACCTAGGGATCATACCACTTAAGAACACTCCACAGGAGATAACCTACCTACTTTGCCTCAATTTAGTATTTCTGCATACCTTCCACTGTCATACACATTACACAGTCACTTGATCTTCCTGAGTCTGGACTCATACCGCAACATGAAATTTACTTCACTCCCAACTAGGAGAAATGAAAAGATTCTTCACATGCCCATAACTCGGGGCTACACGTCCAGTCACAATGGGAATCAAACTCTTAATAGTTCTTCTATCATCTAGCAGACCTTCATTTTCACTACCAAGTCATATAGATACCTTCGCAGTACTAACATACTCATCACATGGATATCCAACCGCCATTCCGGTTAAAAGGGACAATACCGAACATATAAGTTCAAAACACTTGCTCACACAATTAGCACCTTGGTGCTCAAGCCATAGGCAAGATCCGGCCTCAAGTCCTCCAGACGGGCCCAACATCAAACTCACGGAGATCATATCTCGCCCCTTGATCGAGGAATCACAAGCCATCAAGGCACATCTGATACTGAGCGCTCATGTGCACTTACAAACACGTGGAAGGAATTTCAAAAGTTTATTTTCAAGCTGAATCAAGGACGCATGATAAAAATTCAAGAAGGTGAAGTTTTCCTAAAGGTTCCGCAGCCTCTCGAGGATAAATACAGACGTCTCCGTACCGATCCGCGAGACTCTATTAAACCTGCTCATGACTCATGAGACCTAGTAACCTAGGCTTTGATACTAACTTGTGCCGACCCAAACCCCGCTCCGGTCGTGATGGCGCCTCTCGTGAAGACAAGGCCAGCCAACCAACCCTATCTGCCCTTTTTTGAAAAAAATAGATAACATGTTTAAACAATTTTAAAGATGATTCAATAGTATTACTTGGCGGAAGTACAACCAAACACAGCCCAAACCAGGGTGTCACAAGTCACGAGCATCTAGAGGAATCTAAATACAAATACAAGGCCAGTAATATACAGATTAGAATTTAGAATCAAAGGAAGAAATGCGGTGCCGCAAACGCTGGTGATCACCTTGCTCAGCAACGATAGCCAAATCTTCAACCAGCTCAAAACCCGCTACCGGGTGAACAAATATCTGCATCTGCACGCGAGGCACAGGGAGTAAAGTGAGTGCTCCAACTCAGTGAGTAATAAAAGTAAATAATAACTGAGCAGCCAGAAATCACGTAAATCAACCAACATGATGTATAAAAGCCGGGTACAATTTTTTGAGAAAACGGTGAAATATGTGAAATCTTTAGAAATACCTTGGCTCAGTTCAAATATCTTTTGAAAGTGATCTTTTCAATGATTGCGAAAATGATTTCAAAATAGTTAGTGCTGATAAGCACAGAAAATCCGCCCCTCGGGCACAAATACCACAGTTTAACAGGTAAAAAGGCAAATAAGTATGCAAGATGAGCACATAAAAGTTCTCCCCTCGGGCAATATCTCAAATTGTACCAGCCCCTAAGGCTCCCTCTCTCGGATCACTCTCAGAACAATATCATACAGTAACCGTTGCGGCGTGCATCCCGATCCATAGCTCGCTGCAGCGTGCAGCCTGATCCATAGCTCGCTACGGTGTGCAACCTGATCCATAACTCGATGCGGCATGCAGCCCGATCCATATGGGTACCCGCGCTCACTATGAGGGTGCAGACTCTGGAGGGGCTCCTACAGCCCAAGCGTTATATCACTGCGGTGTGCATATATATATATATATATATATATATATATATATATATATATATATATATATATATATATATATATATATATATATATATATATATATATATCGGCGTGCAGCCTGATCCATATATATAATCCTCACATCCAGGCCCTCGACTTCACATCACTCAGTGTACCCTCACATCTGGCCCTCGGCCAAACTCAGTCAGAATAATATCTCAAGCCCCTCGGGCATTAGTAAAACAATAGTCCTCAGCCCAAATTATCATTTAAAATATCATTTAAGACTCAAATCTGAGTAAAAGTGGCTAAGTTGTAAAATAATGGAGCAACAATATGACTGAGTTCAAGTAATAAGTCAAACCAGTGAGAAAGAAGTAAAAATAAATCCCTAAAGGATTCAAATAGTTGGCATGAAGCCCAAATATGGCAATCAGCCCAAACAACAGTGCTAACAAATAAATTCCAGTCAAATACGCAGTAAATTCATCAATCGGGACGGACCAAGTCACAATCCCCATCGGTACTCTACCCCACGCCCACTATCCGGCGTGCAAGTCACCAAAATATAGCACTACGATGTGCAATCTAGGGTTTCAAACCCTCAGGATATCATTTACAATCATTACTCACCTCGAACCGATGAAATCTCTAGCTCACGATGCCTTTGCCCATCAAATTGGTCTCCAAGCGCATCGAATCTATCCAAAATCAGAGCGAATACATCACAATAGGCTAAGGGAATATAACCCAATTGAAAAGAATCGGAAAAGATCAAAAATTGCAAAATTGCAAAACCCGAGCCCCGGGCCCACTTCTTGAAAAATTAGAAAATTAACATCACTGGATTCCTTATCTTGCCACGAGTTCATACATACCAAGAACTCTCAAATCCGAGCTCAAATGACCCATCAAATCTCAATTTGAAATATCAAAAACTCAAGCCCTAGCTCATCAATTTTAGGCTTAATTTCCATGAATTTCTACGTTAATTTCACATAATAATCATGTTTTCAACTCATAAAACTTACCTCCAGTCAATCCCAGTCGAAACCCTCTTCAATTGCTCCCAAAAACCTCTCAAAATGTTCGACAATGGAGGAAAATAACTTAGGCTCGTGGATGAAATATCATTAAAACCCATTCTGCCAGTCATTACCGCATCTGCGGTCAAAATTTTGCATCTGCGACTCCCGCTTTTGCAGTCATCACGCCCCTTCTGTGGAAATTCACCAAGGCCACATATACCGCTTTTCCAGTCCATAAGTCGCATCTACGACTCCGCTTCTGCAGGCCCAGCTCCGCTTCTGCGGAAAATTCCCTTAAGTCCAAACTCGCTTCTGTGGCCTCCTCGTCCGCTTCTGCGTGACCTCACCTGCGGTCCCATAACCGCAGGTGCGAAGGTACCAGATATCAGCAGTCCTTTACTATGCAAAAATTCCAAAACTCTCGGTTTAACCATCCGAACTCACCCCGAGGCCCCCGGAACCTTAACCAAAAACACAAACATGATCCAATACCTTATTCAAACTTTCCCCAATCACCAAAACACCACGATTAACAATTAAACCATCAAATTACATCAAATCCAAGCATAAGTTCTTCAAATTCTTCCGAATCTCGCATTCGAACAAAAACCCAACCAAATCCACCTCCGAATCATCTAAAATTTTGCACACACATCCCAAATTACCTAATGAAGCTACTGTAACTCTCGGAATTCCATTCCGACCCTAGGATCAAAATCTTACCTATCAACCGAAAATTGCCAAAATGCTAATTTCGCCAATTCAAGCCTAACACCGGACCTCCAAAATCAATTCCGATCATACTCCTAAGTCATAAATAATCCCCCGAATCACCGAAAATTGCATCCAAACGCTCTAACTCAATAGTCAACATCCGGTTGACTTTTCCAAAACAAGCCTTCCTTAAAGAGACTAAGTGTCTCATTTTCTACCAAAACCAATCCAAATTAACTCTAACACACCAAATACTGATAATGAAATATGAAGAAGCATAAAAAATAGGGGAAACAGGGTGGTAACTCCTGAGACGACGGGTCAGGTCGTCACAGCCACAGGAGATTTGACATAAGCGGAAGGAGCTGCTTGAATGAAGAAGGATGCAAAATAACTTTGAATTAGAAGGATATGCCACACATTAAATTAATGTCCCCGAGGGGTGTATGGACTTGTGCAGTTGGAGAGTGAGCTCGGACTCAGGATGGGTTATTGATGTCGTAGTGATTGTACCCTGTGTAGCAGCACTGGAAAATTTCAGGAGCGATTTCTATAGGTAGGTTATCCTTGTGAGAAGGTTAGTGTTCGCGTGGTTGGCGAGGCTTCTGTGAAGAATTCTATTGGTTATACAGCAAAGGGATTGGTCGTGCGAATGTTATTGATGATTCAAAGTATAAAAATGGGGTTTTACTGAAGGAATCCGAGAATTTAGGCGGATTATTGCGCAAGGTTATGTCAATGAGAGCTAAGGAATCTTGGTGAATTCCAGAGTTGTGAAATAATGGCTTCAAGCTAAGTGGGAGAGTCCCACCGCCTATGATTGGGTGGCATGGTTAACTACTTGCGAAGTTTCTGGTTATTAGCATATTGAGGGGTTATCTCAGCTACGAGAAAAGACTATAAGTGGTAATTTGAGCTAAGGAATTGTTAGATGTGGGCTATAGTTGGCCTTATTGGCCCATGTTCAGATTTGGGGGAAGGATTCAGGATTGTGTTTGTAAGATGTGGGTTCTAAGGGAAGGGACTCTGCCAAGTGCATCACCAATGGGGTACTCATGTGCTAGAAGATTTATGGAATTGATTATATTCGGGGCCATGTCAGAGCTAGTGGCTCTCAACAACGGTCCTAGTAGAGTCAAGGGGTAAAGTGTGGTGCCTAATAATTTTGAGCCTATAGGTATGGCTAGGATTCAGGCGTCGCAGCAGCTTATGAGAAGAGGCCAGGATATTCTATGAGGTCTTGACTTGCAGTGTAGCATTTGGGAAATACGAAATGATTCGTGGGATTTAAGATATCATGGCCTCGTGATTTAAGGTCACTCGGAATGAGAGTGAATGAATCATTCTATATGTTAAATGGAGTTGTTATTGCTTCTAAGGCGATCTGGGTAAATCAAAAGAAGATAGATTGGTTAGACATAATCGAGTTGGCATATTTGTGGTAGAGATCAGTTCCCTCAGCGTGATCAAGTTATGAGTGTGATTTGTGGCGGTACGTGCGAGGCCTGTCGGCCGCCATAATTGATGTTATTCAGGAGTATTCTATTGTTATGGCATGTTATGTGTGGGCGGATCCTGAAAGGGTTGTGGTGGATTAGACCAGTACTTAAGGATTTGGATGTTCTACGGGTGTGAGTATTCACCTATGTGTTACTATGGTTCTCCTAAAGTGAGTTCAGTGAAAAGCTTGATGTGATGAAGTATTAATCTATTAGCCATTCTGGAATTAGGATAAAGAGTCGTTTCCAACTGTATATTGGCATATTGGGTACAGTAAGTGATATGGAATCTTAAGTAAGGGTCAAGATTGCATTTCGAAACTGACAAGGATGTCACGAGCTCGGATGAACGGGAAAGGAGTTTCGATGTTCAAAGTAAGTCGGTATCGCCGTCAGTGACACCTGAGATTGGTGTTTTGTGAAAAAGGCTTTGCATCCTGGTTAATGATTCTTGATCGCTTTTCAGTGTTAGTGTGGTCGGTGGTTTGGATGTGTAGACCTGTCATTCATTTCGAAAGGTTGTGGGAGCATGTCCCATAGGAAGATAGTATAAGTATGATATGTAATCACTTGATTGATTAAGGATTTAAACCAAGTATGAGGATGATGGTAATATCATTAATTTGAGAATTTATGCCTGGAGGGCACTCTGTTTATTGGGTTATGGACTGTGGTGGTTCGCTCCGGTTATGAGGGTTGTTCTTATGTGTTATGAGAAAAGGGGAGTTATTATGGACCTTTGAAAGGTTATTAGCCTAGTTGGTGCAATCAGAAATCGGCTTGATATTAGTGGATTGATTTAAATGTGAACATGGGCTTATATTAGGCCAGATGTGTTCATCTTAGTAATGCGCTCCTTAAAGAGGAGTAGTCAGGGTGTTATTTTGTTGCCAGATATTTTATCCAGTGATACATTGCACCGTGTGAGTTGTGAGACGGCTTGAGAAAATGCTAATGTGTTGAGGATCCGCGTAGAGCCAAATGGCTCTTGGGATTCAGATTGTATATCGCACCTCAGTTGTGCTTGAGTTTCATAGCTTATAGTGTTATATGTCTTCCCATGGAATGGTATTATGCACTTAACGTATTTATGATTGATATTCAGTATTTTGTTGTAATGAGCAATCTAGCTCGGTGCGTATCTCCTTGTGCGAGTTTTATGGATGGATCGGGTGGCACGCCGCCATGGTTATGATTGCTCAGATCGGATTGCGCGCCGCAACAGTATGATGTTCAGTACGGTTCCCCATATCTGTTTATTGTATTCTATTTCCTATTTTTTTATGAAAGCTCATATTAGCTGCGTGCCCGCATCGCATGTATGATTCGCGGGCGGGGTATTTGTTTGATTAAGTCGACCGCGTCGCATGGATGATTCACGAGCAGTGTAGTTGAATTTCCTTCTCAAAGTTTGGTTTCCTTTATATAGCATTCATTATGGTAACCTATTGGCACATTGTAGCATCGAATGAGACTTTTGAGTATGTTCGGGGTGGCTTATTGCCTGAAAAGTTCGTACTGGGTGAGACAAGGTCATTGGATTTAGGATCAGTGCAATCTGACTATATGGAGCATGTTAAGGAGCAAAGATCATTGTTTCGTTCAGAATGAGGTAATGTTTCTTGTCAAAAGCATAGAATCAATGATTAGTTGACTCGGCAGTTGATTATGAATTTCTGCACATCTCTTCCATTGTGGCGACATTGTAAGAATTAGACTAAGACCTGTGTATCTCATGGGGTGCAATGGGAGCATCAGATTCGTGGAATTTTGACTAAGTTGATCAGAAAATGTTATTGTGGTCCGGTGAGTAAAGTGATACTAGGTGTGAATTCAGCAAAGTTATGCAGCCCTATTTGGGTACAGCGTGTAGTGATTGATATGGTGATCTTGTGTTGGAAAGAGGTTGGTCATAGAATTTCGGATGTTGGAATTAGGCTCTAAGGCTTATTTTCTTGAATAAAAGGGAAATATCTTTAGAATTGATCGAGCTGATGTGCTCATTGTGGTAGCACGGGAAGGTGCATGAGAAGTTAAACAGTGATTTCAGACAACTTCAGTGTGGTTCTCAGCACGTTCGAGGACGAACGTATGTTTAAGTGGGAGAAAATGTAATTACCCGACCGGTCGTTTTGAGCTCTAGCACGTCGTTCAGCAGTCTGAGGCCATGAACAACTTCATTTCAGGTATTATGACTTGCACGCGTGGTCGGAATTGAATTTCAGGAAGTTTAGAATTGATTTGGAAAGAGAAGTCTCATTTTGAAAGCTTAAAGTTGAAAGAATTAGATAGGATTAGAATTTTGAGTAAACGACCTCAGAATCGGGATCTTAAGGTTCCATCAAGTTTTTATTATGATTTCGGACTCGGGCATATGCCCGGATCAAGTTTTGGATGAACCGGGAGCATTTTGGCGCCTATTGTGGAAAGTAGCATTTTGAAAGAAATTTCATAAGTTTGGGTTGAAGTGTATTTCAGTGATATCGATGCCCGTTTGGGATTCAGAGTCTGGGAGTAGCTCTGTATGGTGATTCTGGAGTTGGGAGCACGATCGAAAGTGAATTCGGAGGTCCGTAGGTCATTTTGGAGCCATTTGGCCAAAGATAGAAATTTGAAGGTTTTTTAGAAATTTGACCGGAAGTGGACTTTTCGATATTAGGGTCAAAATCTGATTCTGAAAGTTGGAGTAGGTCCGTAATGTCGAATATGACTTGTGTGAAAAATTTGAGGTCGATCGGACGTGATTTGATAGGTTTAAACATCGAAAATAGAAGTTGAAATTCTAAAGTTCATAAAGCTTGGATTGGAGGTTGATTCATAATTTTAACGTTGTTTGATGTGATTTGAGGCCTCGATCAAGTCCGTAATATGTTTTGAAACTGGTTGGTATGATTGGTTGGGGTCCCGGGGGCCTCGGGTGGATTCTGGGTGGTTAAAGGATCGAAATTTGGAATTTTGGATAGCTGAAGGGGCCTGGTTGCTGGTATAACCGCTTCTGCAGAGGGTGGACCGCAGAAGTGAGAGATTTAACCGCAGATGCGGTTTGGGCTTGAAGAGAAGGGACAGCAGAAGCGGCCCAAAATCTGCAGAAGCAGCCCAAGGCCAGGCGGCCCAAGGCCAGGCGACCTAAGACCGCAGAAGCAGCCCAATATCCGTAGAAGCGGAACCGCATAAGCGGTGGGCCTGTCCGCAGAAGCGAAAATGGGCGGGGAGCCCCGTGTCCGCAGAAGCGGTGTTTGGACTGCATCTGCGGAAGCACAGAAGCAGTCAAGGGGCCGCAGGTGCGGAAATAGCTGGAGGCAGCAAGTTGTTTTAAAAATCGAATTTTGGACATTTCCTCTCATATTTTCTTGGCTTGGGCGATTCTTGGAGGCTTTCAAGAGAGGATTTTCATCATCAATGATAAGGTAAGTTATCCCCACCTATTTTGAGTTAAATACATCAATTATATATGGATTTGAGCATGAAATTGGTAGAAAACTTGGGGTTTGAGGGAAGACCTAGAAAATTATTGTTCATGGAATTTAACCACGATTTGGGGTATGGAATTAGGAGAAAATTATATATTTGAGTTCATGAGGCTATTGGTAAATTTTATCTTCGAAAAATTTCAAAATCCGGGCACGTGGACCCGAGGGCATTTTTGTCAGCTTTTCGATCGGGGTTATGAATTATTATAAATTAGATTTTAATGGGTACCTTAGCATATATTAATTGATTTGCATAATTATTGGTTACTTTTGGAGCGTTGTGCATCTATTCGAGCCTTCGGAAGGGCGTGGAATACCGGTTATGAACCTTCGGAGCGAGGTGAGTCTCTTTTCTAACCTTTTAAGAGGGAATTGTCACCATAGGTGAAATAATTGATTATGTGCTCCTATTTGTGGGAGCTATGTACGCACGAGGTGACGAGAGTCCGTGCATAGCTACTATTATGCTATTGTCCGAGTAGTTAGGACCCAAAAGCATGCTACACTTGGATTATTTACGTACTTATTGATAGCTTGAATTGCTTAAATTACATTGAATTAGTAAATGAATTTCTAAAAGGATTAAACTTCATTTTATTAAATTATTAAAAGAGAATTGGCTTTTATTTGGATAAATGTTCCCCATAAATTTCTAATTGGCTATTTGAGCATGTATTTCGATGTGTACTTGCGTCGCACGTATGATTCGCGAGCAGGGTATTTATTTATTTTATGTTGACCACGTCGCAGGATAGTTCGCGAGCGGGGTAATAGATGCATTTATAGGCACGCCGTCAACCCTCGACAAGTGCACAGTTTATTTCTGTTGGATCGGGCCGTCGCCTCGGCATAATATGCGCATGCTTTTATTGCTGCTTTGAACTTATTGAAGTTGATATTGCCTTTTTATGGCCACTATAAACTAATAAAGATAACGAAAAGTAATCTTGGAATTCCATTATTATTTGAGAAGGTGTTACTTGTGTTCTTGCTCTATGAGTTATAATTGCTAGATAAATCCATGTTATCCTCACACCTTCACCATATTATTATTGGACCACTAGTAAGTGTCGAAGTTGACCATATCGTCTCTACTTCTTTGAGATTAAACGGGATACTCATTGAGTACATGTTGTTTTCATACTCATACTACACTTTTGTGCATTTTTGTTGCACAGGTATATGTAACTCTAGTGGTTTAGTGGCATCACAGCATGGTTGACACTGAGACTAGGTGAGTTGTATTTTCTCGAGGCGACCTGCAGTCAGCAGAGTCTCTTCAATTATCTGTATTAATTTTCTGTCCCATATTGTATTCCGGACAGTTGTTGTACTTTATTTTAATTTCTTAAAAATTGCTCATGCACTTGTGACATCGGGTTCTGGGATAATTTTGGAAGTATTTGGTAATAACTGCTTATCATTTAAATTTGATTGAGACAATTATCTTTTAAATTACTAAATTTTGAAGGAAGATCCTAGATTTCAAAAGTATTAGAACGAGAATTTGATTAAGTAATTTGGTTGGCTTGCCTGACAGCAGTGTCCGGCGCCATCATGACCCTTAGTGGATTTTGGGTCGTGACAACATGGGGCCCATTTAAATTCTCATTACATGTATTAATTATGCACTTCAGTTGTGTACTTTGATTTTGTTTAAGTGCAATATGTGTAAATTAATCAATCACGTTTTAAAATGTAGAAATTACGTATAAATATTTAACTTGAAACTTTTATCTTAAGATCTTACGTAAAAATACTTGAATTTTTTTTTTTGTTTGGGCATTTCTATGTAATTAGCTTTTTAAATGGTCTTAATACTAATTACATAAAATATAAATTAATGATAAAGTATTTGCCTACTATAAATCATATGAAAGTATAAGAGTTTGGCATCATATGATTAATTAGCTTTAGATTTGTCAAAGAAAAAACAATGCAAACTATATAACGAAATGGTAATACTACGGTGCTCAAGAATAAGACAATTGCTTCAGCACTATGTAAGTGATAGTAAATTGAAAATTTTAAGGTACAAAATGAAGTTTAAAAGAAAAATACGATTATATCTGAACTAATTTTTGGTTCGAAATTCTAGAGGCACTAAACTTAAAACAGTAAAAAGTTACGAAAGTCAAAAAATTAAAGCTAAAAATTTCTATAACCACATAAAGTAGTGTAGGAGTGCAAACAGGCAGGTCGGGTCGGATAAGGTTGGGGTCGAAAATGGGTAATAAAAAACGGATAAATTATTCGACCCAACCCATATTTAATATGGATAAAAACTAGGTTAACCGGCGGCTAATATGGGTAACCATATTATCCGTGACTTCTTACATATTATTACTTTTGGGAGAATTTTTAGTCTCCGTAACTTGAGAAACACTCAATTTGAGGCTTTACAAATGTAAAAGTTAGACTCATTGATTATCCATTGGTTACTCATTGGTTATCCATTTTCTAAATAGATAATATGGTTTTTATCCATATTTGATCCGTTTTTAAAAGGTTCATTATCCAACCTATTTTTTAATGGATAATATGGGGGATTAACTGTTTTCTTTTAACCATTTTGTCATCCCTAAAGTATGACAATTTTTCTTTTGATCATTTTACCACCCCTAAAATACTGTATAAATTTAAAAAAAACAAGTGATAACGTTATTATTTGTAGAATATGGATAGAATTAATACGTGCATGAACAAATTGAAACAATTATTCATCTTAAAATAAATGAACACTAGCTTACTACTTCTCATTTAGGTAATTTAACTTGCAATAAATTTATATTAAAATTACTACTTCAAAATACAACTAGAAAGAGCACAAAGACTAGGGGCTAAAAATGCTCATATAAGAACTGTTGCTTTCTCTTTTATTTTATTTTTTCAGTTCTTGATGAATGAAAGGAAAAAACCAAAACAGAGAGTTGCTCAAAAACTATTTCAAATGCAGCCAATCTGCAAGTTTGAACTTCTTTTTTGTGCTAAGGAACAATAAAAGAAAGTGAAGATATTAAAAATTAACTACAAAAGATTATGTATCATATTTTGATCAATATTCTATTGACCTCACCAAATTTAAAACAATTAAAAGTAATATAGTAAGTTAACTTGGTCGTTTTGTCCAGTACTATCCACATCAATTATGAGCAGAGTCATAATTTTTTATCTTTTTTTCTTTCTGATTAATGTAATTTCTCAAACTAAAATATATGCATTCTAACAACAAATTGTATGTTCAAATCTCACGCTTCCATTATTGTGCATCCACCATTACTTCTATTTGAAAATAATATTTCTCAGTCTGATAGTTCAATTAAAACAAACTAATACATCAATATAAGAATTATTCAATTATACTCCAAAAAAATAAACTCTAATCAGACATGAAAATTAAGGGATTATGATCTATAGTTTCTAATGAAAATTAATAGCAATACCATAATCGTAGAAGACGGTAAGTAATTACCAAAGAAAATTTATAATAGTATTAACAAAAGTAGACCACAGTTTATAGTTCCAAAAGAAAATCTATAGTAGTATCGATGTAGACCACAATACATACTTATAATGCTACCAATGGAAAACGTAGACCAAAAATTTTTAATTTTGTGAAAACAGTTAAATTTTTAATTCACTTGATTGTGTAGTATACAAAATAAAATCTGAAAAATAATCTAAATGGACATAAAATTAAATATTAATCTAAAAAGGATCATTTTATGAAAATCTTCTACCTGAAGTATAGTTTTGTTGGGCTCGTGCTTAGTACGGGCTATCTCCAACTAGTATATATATATATATATAAAATTTTTCTAATTAAAATATCTAACCCTCCCCCCCCCCCCCCC
>MDKF010501063.1:0-29072 GCA_026770625.1 Nicotiana glauca | reverse complement strand
AAACATGCTTGTAGAAAAATCAGTATAAGTAGTAATAGAACAAAGGCAGAGAGACATGCATATTAAGAATCAAACTAAAACCCCTCAAACATGTCATGAACACACAGATTCACATAAAGAAATAAAGAAGAAGAAGAATCGTTTTAGGATTTTGAAAACCCTAATTTGAACAGACTAATTTTAAAAGGGAAAATTAGGGAAAATCGTTAAGAAAGCTGAATAGAGCATAGATATGCTACAGATCTAAGAAGATAAGGAAAGAAAACCTCGAATCAAGCTTTTTAGGGTTTCTCAGAAACCATAGAGACGAGAAGGCTTGGAATGGTCTGGTGTCTGAACGAATCTGAATCATGACTAAGTTTTAACAGCTCGAACACACTAAAACGGAGCCAGAGAAGCCAGGGGAGCTCAGGTCGGCGGAGGACCTGAACAGGTCTGTTGAAGGTTGAGCCTTGAAAGCTCGAACAATCATGGTTTGGGGTGAAAGGGGAGAGAATATAGGCCGTCCATGGCCTGAGAAGCCATGGACGCCGGTATATTTTTGAGCGGAGACGAAAGTGGGCTGTTAGGGTTTATAGAGCATTTGAGAGAAGAGGGGATTTGGGGCGGCTGATTTGAGGAAAATGAGGGTTAGGTTAAGTCATTAGGAATTAAAAAAGGAAGGAATAGATGAGGGCCGTTGATCAAAATGATCAACGGCCAGGATTAAAAGACGAAAATGGGCGGGTTGGACAAACGGGTAAAGAGATTGGGTTACAATGTAATTGGGTCTTCTAATTGGGCTGAATTGAGGTTAAAAAATTAGGATCAAATGTGGTTAAAATTGAAATGGAAATGGACTAGCTTTTAAATAGCCATTTTTCCTCTTTTTAATTAATTAAAATAGTTAAAAATAATTTTCAAACAAATTGAAAACACAGTACTAATTGATAACATATAAACATTAATTTAAAAATATCTGGATCAATTTGATAATTATAAAACGCGGTTAATTATAACATAGGCTATAATTGCAATTTTGAACAATTTAGCTTGAACAAATATCAAATAAATTTATAAAAATATGCAAAAATCACCTTAATTATATTTGGTGCAAATATAAGGGTGGAGAATTAATTATTCACAAAATTGACAATTTGGGAATAATTATTGGGGTTTTACACTGTTAAAATAGACAATAACTTGATTCTAAAAAATCTTCAAAAATTAAGAAAAATACCAAAACTCTTGGAGATACTTATATATGCATATACATGCTATTTTGAAATTATTTTGTGTATAAAAATACATAGGGAAAAATTGGGTATCAACAACACTTAAATCGCATGAAATCTGTCAGAATTGATAAAACCATTAATATGACAAAACCAAACAAATAATAGTGGTTCTACTGCAAAATTTCTTATTCCAAAAATGACAAAAAAACAACTAATCGTGTATGGTCTTGATAGTATTGTGCATGAAGAAAGTAATAGTGTATATATGTGTTGGAGCTATTTTCAGGTTGACCTTTTGAATACTATATCTAACAGATCTCAGGCCATTTTTGTTGATATATTTGTCACATTGATAGACTATTACCAATCTATCATGTTTAGATAAGTGAAAAGCAAGGAGAAGAAGATCAACTTCTTGTTGTGATAAACAAGCAAGACATAACAATATAAAATTAAAAAGATAACAAATATATTACTACTACTACTAGAATTTACAAAGGCAAGAAGTTAAAGCTAGAAAAAAAACCGACCCAACAGAAATGTAACAAGAATACTCACGTTTACAGCAACGCCGAGTTTTAGCAGCTCGAACTCGACGAAAAAATGTACAGCGATAACCATAGACTAGAACCAACGTACATCAACCTCCACATGACTCACACTCACAAACGACTCCAAACTTCAGTTAAACATCCATATTTCAGACACTAAGAATCAAATCAAGGATGAGGAAAAAGAAACATTTTTTGTACTATTTTTCGACTTTATAAAACCTCAAAACTGACTTACGCTCGTTCCCTTACTGTATTCACATGCGTGACTGTGTGTGTACTCAATATAATAGTGATTACTAGTTTTCTGGCGAGTTCTGATGGCAGGAGTGGTGTTCGCCGGTGGATCTAGGTGAGAGTCACAACGAGAAGGGGGCTGTAGGTTCAGGAGTGGTCTGTCCAGCGGCTGGAAGATGAAGAAGAAGGAGCAGCTCGTTGGCTTTTGTGGCTAGTCAGATCTGGAGATCATGGTTTCTCTAGGGTTCTTTTGTTTGTTTTTTGTATGGAGAAAAAGATAATGTGAGGGGTCTAAAGGTGTCAAAACGGCTCTCCTAGATGAGGAAGATGCGGAAGCTCACGTTCGTGCTGGGTCTATTATGTTTCGCGTCGAAGAAGAAGAACAATGAAGAATGTCGTTCATGGCTGCTGAAGATTTCTTCAAGCCTGTGGAGAAGATAAGGTCAAGGGGGTGGGGTTCGTTTTTTTCACTTTTGTAGCTCCTTCTCCCATTTCTTCCGTGTATATCCGTAGCTCTTGGTTAAGATAAGTGTAAAGGGGAATGGTCTTGGGCTGTGTGGGTTTGGGTAGGGAAATTGTGGTTTGGGCTGGTTCTGTCTTTAAAAATGGCCCAATTGCTTAATTTCAAACCCCATTGCAATTAAATTCTTATTCTCTTTTTTTTCTTTGTCCATAATTAAAAATTCAAAATTAATCTATTCTTCTAGAAATTAAATTCTTTATTTATTATTAACGTTAAAACAACTAATTAACTTAAAACTAAAGAAAAAATGCTAATTTTGAAGATTACAAGGTGAATATGTAAAAAAATGACAATTATTAGGATTTTTCTATGATTTTAAAATGTTAACACTGCATGAAATGTAAATAAACAAAGGAAAATTCCTAAAATTAACAAAAGTTATTTTTGGACAATTGTTTACGAGTTATTTTCATGTAGGGCAAAAATCACGTGCTCACAGCTGCCCTCTTTGCTCGGAAACACGAAGAGTTTTCGTGCAAAGATAAAGTGAGCGGATACGAGCAATTTTTGTCCGTTTGAATACTCCGTGGGAAGCATTTTTGAAAGATTTGACAGAACCTTACTTCCGAGGTTATCCTTGGCCGTAAAGGATTCAGGTCAGTGTCGTTCAGAAGTGAGTGAGATGATGGAGTATGCAAAAGTGGAGAGCCAGTCAAGGCGACGTTCCGCCGAGGTTCCAGTTCGTAGCCCTATTATCAAAAATCAAAACATGAAAAAAGACTAGCTAAGCCTATCAACTACAAGTTACAAGATTCCTATCTATAAGTCTTCTGAAGCTTCAACTTTAGTCTTGAATGGATCTTCATGCAGACTTCGGATCTGAACCTTGATGCTTGCTAGTTGCAGGTGCTAATTCATTCTTCCTCAGCTTTTCGAACCAAACCCGGACACCACACCACGCTTGTGATTCCAATCATGTCTTAAGCAATTCACTTCTTTCTCTACTTCTGCATTTGGATTCACTTTTGCCTTCTTTTGGTTTCTCCAATTCTTTTATTATTTTTGATCGTGACCAACTTCTGCTGGTCATCTCGGACTGTTGACTCGCATTCTTTCCACAAGCCTCATTTGTTGCTGACATGAATTGTGATCTGAGATGTTTTGCCCTTTCTCCGAGTGATTCTTGACCGCTGAACTTGAATGTATTTCTCTGTTCTTTCAGCGGGCTCCTAACTGCTGACTTGAAATGTATCCCTCTATTCTTTAGGCGGGCTCCTGACTGCAGAAACTTGAAATATATTCCTCTGCTATACAGGCGGGCTCCTGACTTCAACACTTGAAATGCATTCCTCTACTATACAGGCGGGCTCCTGACTTCAAAACTTGAAATGTATTCCTCTGTTATCCAGGCGGGCTCCTGACTTGAAGACTTGAAATCTATTCTTCTGCTATACAGGCGGGCTCCTGACTTCAACCTTGAAATGTATTCCTTTGCTATACAGGCGGGCTCCTGACTTCAAAACTTTAAATGCATTCCTCTGCTATACAGGCTGGCTCCTGACTTCAAAACTTGAAATGTATGCATCTATTCTCCATGCGGGCTCCTGACTTCGATATAATAGACAAAACAAAGAAAATCATCTGCCCCATTTTGGTGGTTGGGCATCACATTACCGGATATTAATAAGAAATTGAAAACTAAAACTTGAATTGTAATACCTCTGTTCTTCGGGCAGGCTCCTGATTGCTAACAATTGAAATGTATGCCTCTGTTCTCCAGGCGGGCTCCTGACTTAGACAAAATAGACAAAACAAAGAAAATTTTCTGCCCCAGTTTGATGGCTGGGCATCACATTACCGAATATTAATGAGAATTTGAAAACTAAAACTTGAATTGTAATACCTCTGTTCTCCAGGCGGGCTCCGGACTGCTGAAATTTGAAATGTGTGCCTCTGTTCTCCAGGTGGGCTCCTGACTGATGAAACTTGAAATGTATGCCTATGTTCTCTAGGCGGGCTCCTGACTGCTGAAAATTGAAATGTATGCCTCTGTTCTCCGGGCAGGCTCCAGACTTCTGCAACGTGAATTACTTCTCCCTTTTCTCCGATTGGGTACCTTATTTCAACAAAAATAGACAAAAAAAAAAATTCTACCCTAGTTTGGTAGCTGGGCAAATGGGTGAGTATTAAACTGAATTATTCTACCAACTATTATAAGAATTTGAAAGCTAAGTCCTATTATCCAGGGAGGTCCTAACAACTTAACAATTATTAACCTAAGTTATATCCTCTAAGGGTATTACTCCCACTACATTTGTTGTCTAAAAGGTCTTAAACAACTCCCCATTATCAAGGAGAGTCCTGACAACTTCTATTTAAAAGACATTTTTAACTTAAGCTATATCTACTGAAGGTACGACTTCAACTATATCTTGTTATCTAAGCAGACCCTAAAACTACGTCCCGTTATCCAGGAGGGTCCTAAAAACTCCTTATTGAATCCTATCTTAAACATGCAAACTTTGGAACCAACTTACATTCCTTTGTTGTACATTTATGCTAAATTATGCTGCTCATGATTTTTTTGAAATTTAAACTAAGTCCCATTTTCCAGGAGGATCCTGAAAACTTACCGTCAAACCTGTCTGGTGCCTTCCTTTCCTCGAGGTGGGTTTCTCCGAAACAAATAAAATTTCTGCTTCTGTTTCAATCAAAAAAATCTTGTCAGTTTAAAATGTGATGGTTGGTTTGTGGCCTTGACTTTGAGGGCGATTTCTCCTTCATTTCCCACGATAACTGATTTCCACTTGAAGACCTTGCCTGTTTATTGACTACTCACTTTCTCTGTCATCCGTATCACTAAAAATACCTTTTCGCCGTTCAGACCTAATATCCTCTATTTGTTGCATTGCTCATGAACTGACATATACCCAACCTTTGTGTCTCACATAAATCCTAAAGCACGTCCATTGCCCCCACTCCGTGCGTATGCTGCTCTTTCTTGACTTAAACCACTGGCCTTGACCTAGAGGTCTGTTGCTCTTTCTCTTGTCATGATAACTGATTTCCATTCGAAGACACTGCTTGTTCCTGGACTAACCATTTCCTTTATAAACCTTAACCCAGAACTACCTCTTCTCATTCAGACCCAATACCCTCTATCTGTTGCACCGCTCATACCGACATTTACCAAACCTTTGTGTTTCACATGGACTCCCAACCATATTGATTGTTACCAACTTAGCGCACATGTTGTTCTTTCCTGATTTAAATCACTGGCCTTGGCCTCAAGATATATTGTTCCTTCACTTTCCATGATAAATGATTCCCACTCTAAGACCTTGCTTGTTTATTGACTAACCACTTTCTTTGTTACCCTTAACACATAAAATATCTATGATTCGTTCACCAAGCACCCTCTATCTTGTTTCATTGTTCATGAAATGATATGTACCAAACCCTTGTATTTCATATGAATCCCAAAGCACGTCAATTGCCGCCCACTCAAGATGTATGTTGTTCTTTCTTGACTTAAACCCCTAGTCTGGTCCTTGAGGTCTACAGCTCCCCTATTTTCCGTGATAACTTTGATTTCTGCTTGGAAGATTTTGTTCGTCTCTGGTTTAACACCCTTTTATCAAGCTTATCACAGGGAATGCCTTTGATCTGTTCACCCTAACCCTTCGTTTGTTGCATTTTTCATGAATTGACATATACCAAGCCTGTGCATTTCACAAGGATCCCAAAGCATGTTGATTGTTGCCAACTCAGTATGCCTGATGTTCTTTCCTGACTCATTTTGTTCAATTAGAAAGCTTGGTGGTAGATTTTGAAGTCATTTCTCACTTGTTATAACCCAACAGACTCAGGAGGAGGAAGAAAACACAACAAAAGGAACAGAGTAAAGGACGAAGGAAAGAGATGATTCCTAACAAGAAAACCACAAAGTAGAAACCTATCGGATGTGGATACCAACTCTACTGACCATGACATGCACCTGCGACCTATTCTATTAAGCAAATATGATGTTCGACTGTTGTCGTACCTTTTTGCCATGAAACTGGGCTTCGATGCTCTGCCTATCCAATTTGAATCACAATCCTTATTCGACTTGTAGTGCTTGATGGGGTTTCACCATCAAGCCTCTCTCATTTTGGTCTTTCTCTCATCTCACCGTCGCCTTATGGTGCCCATGAATGTTTTCACCAATAAGAATCTCTTATTTTTTGATTTCTCTTAGCTTTCATCCTTTTGTGGTACCCGTGAGGGTTCTCATCAACAAGACTCTCTCATTCTTCATTTCCCTTCTTTGGACTGGAGTGTTGCCCCCAATATGATTCACTTCTACTCGCTTGACTTGGCATATCTCGAAGACTGATCGGAAGGTCTTTCTTTGGACCGTAATGTGGGCTTTTTGATAGGTTTAGAAAGAACAGGCATCAAAGGCACAAAACAATTCAACATGGGTTCAAAATTACAACTTTCGAAATAAAATTTCTCACAATTTCTACCCCAGTTTCTTTGTTGGGGACTTTTGGATTTTTATTTTGGTGTGACTGAACCTCAGAGAGAGGCTGCCTACGTATCCTTTCGGAATCAAGTCAAACGTAGTTCAAGTCATAGAAATTATTTTATTGTTGTGATTTCTCTTTTTCTTTTTCTTCCCCTTTCTCTTCTTTTCTTTTCTTTCTTCCTTTTCACTTTTTTTATTTTGTTCTTTTTCTTTTTTCTTCTCTTTTTCTTTTTCTTTTCCTTTCTCTTTTTTTTTTCTTTTCTTCTTCCTTTTTCCTTCTTTCTCTTTTTTCATTGTTTTCATTCTCTTTTTCCTTCACTTACTTTCCGTGCTTGTGTTTACGAATTCTGTCATTGATTCCAGAAGAAGTGTATGATAGAAAATAAATGAGGCTCAAAGAGGTAACAAAGGATAAAGTGTTCAGATAGCAGAACAAAATGCCTTCGTCATTCCAATCTTCAAAATATGCACAAGTACAACCAACACAATTAAACAAACCAAGGAAATCATTTGTAAAATTTTTATTGTACCATATTTGATAACCATATCCGCACATTTTCCTTCTACATCTGTTGAATACAAGGTACCATTGGAAAACACTATCACTTTCCTTACCATGAACGACCCATGACAATTGGGCGAACTTGACTTTTGTCTTCAACCTAATGCGTCCTGATGCATTTTAATAGGGTATCTCTGTGTTCATTCTGCCCCAGTTTCACATGGTTCGTGCTTCGAATGATCTCAAAGTGCCTTCATTTATTTCCCTCAAATGTCCCCATCATCTTCAAAATTGTTTCATTACTTCCTGACTAAGCTGACCTTTAAAGATCAGGCTGAGAATTACACATGCATGTCATGTCAATAGAGCCAACAGGAAAAGAATTGTAGAAAGAAAAGAGAAATAAACAATAGAAAATGGCTAGAAATAATAGAAACAGGAAATTGTATTAGATAGGCAGTGAAACGGTTCGAAAAACAAGACAAGCAAATTAGACTGGCGTTACAACCCTTGAACAAACCTAGACAGCACTTGTCACGACCCAAAATCCACTAAAGGGTCGTGGTGACGCCGGACACCTCTTTCAGGACAGCCAACTAACTCATCAATTAATTCCTCTTTTAATACTTTTGAAAGTCTAAGGTTTTTCCTTCCATTTTTATAAATAAAAGTTCAGTATTAGAATTCAAATTTAAGTAATAATAGTTAGAACAAATCTGTTATAAACCCTCCCTGAAATACGGTGTCACAAGTATATGAGCGACTACTGATAAGAGAAATAAAATACAACATCCGCCCGAAATACAGTGGGCGGAAAGTAAATACAGTACATTCGAAGGAACTACTCTAGTTGCGGTCGCCTCAATGATGCAGCACACCTAGTCCCAGCGTCATCCATACTGGTACACCCAATAGGCTGCTAGAGGTATATATATACTTGTGCAACAAAAATGCACAGAAGTGTAGTATGAGTACGTAATCAACGTGTACTCAGCGAGTATCCCGCCTAATCCTGAAGGGGTAGAGATGATATGGCCAACTCTGACATTTAGTAGAGGTCAATTAGCAATATTCTATGAGTGCGAGAATCATCATAGATTTGTATAAAAGTTCTGATTGTGAATCCAGCAAACAGGTAAACACCTTCAACAATAAATCAAGGGCTTCTAAAGTCTGTTCTTTATTATCTTATCGATTTATGTCAAGCCACATAGGGCCAATTCCACATTTACAAATTTCCAAGTAACAGATAAACAAGCGCAAATCATGCCGAGGTCGACGGCCCGCTACAACAGAATGTAAATTATGTACTGCCGAGGGTCGAGCGGCGCGAACCATAGAGGGATCTATTATCACCGAGGCATTCGTCCCGTTCCATAATTAAACACATATCCTGCTCGCGAATCATCCATGCGACGCAGGCACACATAAAGTACATGCTCAATCAGTCAAATAAGAACTTATCGGGGAATATTTATTCAAATAAAATCAATTCTCCTTTAACAATTTAATAAATGAAGTTTAATTCTTTTAGGAATTTACTTACCAATTCGATGTGAGTGAAGAAATTCAAGCTACCAATGTGTTCACAATAAATCCACATACACATGCTTTTGGGTCCTAACTACCCGGACAATAGCATAATACTAGCTACGCACGGACTCTCGTCACCTCGTGCGTACGTAGCGCCCACAAATAGGATCACATAATCAATTACTTCACCTATGGGGTAAATTCCCCCTCACAAGATTAAAAAGGAGACTCACCTCGCTCCGAAGATCCACAACCGACATTCTACATTCTTCGGAAGACTTGCACCAACGCACAATGCTCCAAAACTATCCAACGATAATATAAATCCATTAATATATGCTAAATTATACTTTACAACAAAATTTATAACCATTCCTCACCCCGAACGAAAAGTTGACAAAAATGCCCTCGTGCCCACGTGCCCGGAATCCGAAATTTTTCGAAGATAAACTTTGCCCATGACCTTAGGAAATCAAATATATAATTTCCTCTTAATTCCATGCTCCAAATCTTTGCTAAAGTCGAAGAATTAAATTTCTAGGGTTACTACAAAAAATCCAAATTTTTCCTACAATTTTCATGTCTAATTCCATGGAATAATCTTATATTTAACTTGGAAATAAGTAGGAGTAGCTTACCTTGACATTGCTGATGAAATCCCTCCATGAAGCTCTCCAAAATTCGCCCAATGAAGTGAAGAAAATGAGAGAAACAAACCAAATTCGCAACTTAAATCAAGCTTCTGCCTCCAGACATTTCCGCTTCCGCGGGATTATTATCGCTTCTGCGGACGCGCTTCTACGACTTTTGGCCGCTTTTGCGGCTTTGGGCAAGAAGGAGCTGACCTCTTCTGCGGTCCCTGGGCCACTTCTGCGATTTTCCTAGGCCAGGCCCTTTCCGCTTCTGCGAGCCTTTGACCGCATCTGTGGTACCGCTTCTGTGGTCTAAGAACCGCAGATGCGGTTATGACATAAGCAGCAAATTCTCATGCCTTCCCAAAAATCCATTTTCGTTCCGTTAACCTCCCGGAATCCACACGAGGCCTCCGGGACCCCAACCAATCATATCAACTAGTCCCAAAACACATTACGGACTTGCTCGAGGCCTCAAATCACATCAAATAATGCCAAAATCATGACTTACACCTGAATTCAAGCTTTATGAACTTTGAACTTTCCGACTTCTACTTCCGATGTTTAAACCTATCAAATCACGTCCGATTGACCTCAAATTTTGCACACAAGTCATATTTGACATTACAGACCTAATCCAACTTCCGGAATCGAATTCCGACCCCGATATCAAAAATTGCACTTCCGGTCATACTCCCCAAAAACCTTCAAATTATAACTTTAGCCAAATTGCTCCAAAAGGACATACGGACCTCCGAATTCACTTCCGATCGCGCTCCCAACTCCAGAATCACCATATGGAGCTATTCCCAGACTCGAAATCCCAAACGGACATCGATAACACAGAAATTCACTTCAAGCCAAACTTAAGAAATTCCTTCTAAAATGCTAACTTCTACAATAGGCGCTAAAACCCTCCCGGGTTATCCAAAACCCAATCCGGGCATACGCCCAAGTTCGAAATCATCATACAAACCTGCTGGAATTCCAGATCCTAATTCCAAGGTTGTTTACTCAAAATTCCAATCCTATTTCTTTCTTTCAACTTTAAACTTCTCAAATGGAAATTTTCATTTAAATTTAGCTCCGATCTTCCTGAAATTAAATTTCGATCATGCAAACAAGTCATAATACCCGAAATGAAGTTGTTCATGGCCTCTGACTACTAAACGGAGCGCTGGTACTCAAAACGACCGGTCGGGTCATTACATTCTCTCCCACTTAAACATACGTTCATCTTCGAACGTGCTGAGAACTATATGAAAGTAGTCTGAAATAAATGTTTAGCACCTCATGCACCTTTCCGTGCTACCAAAACTTATCTGAGCACATTAGCTCGATAAAGTTTGAAGATATTCCCTTTTATTCAAACAAATAAGCCTTAGAGCCCAATCCCAACATCCGAAATTCTATGCCAGGCCTGTTCCCAACATAAGATCACCATATCAATCACTGTACGATGTACTCAAACATGACTGCATAACTCTGCTGAATTCACACTTTGCATCACTTTACCCATAGGACCACAATAACATTTCTGTTTGAACTAATCGAAATTCCACAAATTCGATGCTCCGATTGCACCTCCTAACCTACATGGGCCTTGCTCAAACATTTACAACACCGACACGGCGGAAGAGAGGTGACGAAATTCATAACCAACTGTTGAATCAAAAAATCATTGGGTCTATTCCCCTTACATGAGACATTGCCTCTTTCTGAACCATCTAATGGTCTTAGCTCCTTAATTCACTTCACATAATCCAATTGCATTGGTCCTAAGTCCAATAATCTCGTCTCACCCAGTACCAGCTGCTCAGGCAATAAGCCACTCTGAATGCGACCACAATCTCATATGACACCACAATGTGCAAATAGGCCACCAATCCGAACACAACACCAACAGGAAATCAAACTCTGGAAGGAATTAATTAACCCCCGCACTAATACAAACTTTCCTTAGAAAATAGGAAGCAGGACATATAAAATTGGCATATAGAAAACTACACTCATAATCACACTGTTGCGGCGTGCAACCCGATCCGAACAACATAACCATGGCGGCGTGCCATCCAATCCTCACAATATAACCATGGCGGCATGCCACCCTATCCTCACAATATAACCATCGTAGCGTGCCGCCCGATCCACACGTAGAACTCATATAAGGAGATACACATCGAGCTAATTTGCTCATTGCAATGAAGTACCGAATCTAGGTCACAAGCATGCTAAGTGCATAATGCCATCCCTGAGGGGACATATAGCGCGATAAGCTACAAACTCAAGCACATCTGAGGTGCCATACAAGATCTAAATCTCAAGATCCATCCTGCTCACATAACACCATCGCAACGCGGAACCTCAGCACATACACAATTTCTCAGGCCGTCTCAAAACTCACACAGCGCAATGTATCACTTCATGAAATATCTGGCAACGAGATGACAACCTGACTACTCCATAAGGAGCGCATTACTAAAATGAACACAGCTGGCCTGCTATAAAGCCCAAATTCACATTTAAATCTATCCACCGACCTCAACTCGACCCTGATCATATCAAATTAAGCCAATGACCTTTCAAAGGTCCATACTAATTCCCCACCTATCGTACCACACAAGGACAACCATCATAACCGGAGTACAATCTGCAACTCAGAATACAAGTGCCCTCCAGGCATCCATTCTCAATTTAACGATCTTATCACAATTCTTCATACTCGGTTTATATCTTTAATCAATCAAGTGGCGTCATGCCACATTTGTGCAATCTTCCTGTGGGACACACTCCCACAATCTACCATAACGATTAACTGGGTCTGCACATCTAAACTATTGAATGCACTAACGCGTAAAAGTGACCTAGAATCCTTAACCAGAATGAAAAACCTCTTCCACAACACATCGATCGCATGTGACGTGGAGGCAATACCGATTTACTCTAATCATTCAACCCCTTCGTTGCTCATCAAAGCCCGTGATATCCTTGTCAACACAGAACTACAACCTTGATCCTCACTTCGTATTCCCATGCTACTCACTGCACCCAACGTGCCAACATACGATAGAACACGATTTTTCCTCATAACTCCGAAATCATTAATATTTTAACACTTCAGCATATACGAACCTTCCACTTAACTCACTTCAGGAGAATCATAGCAATATGCAGATAATTTTCCATAATCGCAAAATGTGCAAATCTGCAAGTAGTGGTCCAATCCACCATAGCCCTTCCGGAATGTGCTTCCACATAACAAGCCACAACAGAAGAATGCCCCTGATAAATCATCAATCACGGCGGCCGACAGGCCTCACACATACCCTCACAATTCATACACGTAACTTGATCTCGCGGACCGAACTGATCACTGGCCCCAATATGCCAATTCAACTATGGCTAGTCAATTTACCTTCTTCCAATTCCTCCTTGCTTGCCTTAAAAATAAGACTAACTCCATTCAACACATAACATACTCCATCTACACTCACCCCGAGTGTCATTTAATCACGAGACCAGGCTGTCTCAAATCCCACGAACTATTTCATACCTTTCAGATGCTACATCACAAGTCAAAATTTTATAGAACATCCAGGGAACCTTCTAATATGTTGCTACAAAGCATGATTCTTAGTTGTACTTGTAGGCTCGAAATCATCGGGTACCACACTTTAACTTCTGAATTCACTGGGACCATTATTGAGATCCACCCGCTTTGGCTTGGTCCCGAACATAACTCACTCCATAGAACGTATAGCATACAAATACTCTCTCGCTGAGGCACTTGGTGAAAATCACTTTCTCTGAAACTTGTATCCATACAAGGCATAAGTCCTGAACCTTTTTCCAAGTCCGTACATAAGCCAATAAGGCCAACCATCGCATGCCTCCAACAATTCATTTGCTCGAATTAAAACTTATGGTCTTTTCTCATAGCTGAAATAATCCATCAATATTCTAATAAACAGAAATCACGCAAGTAGTTAACCATACAACCCAATCACAAGAGGTGAGACTCTCCCACTTAGCTTGAAGCCATCACTTTGCCATTCTTGAGTTCGCCCGACTCTCTGTATAATTTCATCATTTCATCATTTCCTCGGAATCTTCCTGTACATCCCCATATTTCGTATTCTTAGGCATCATCCACATTCGCACGACCGATCTCTTTGTTGAACAACCAATACAATCCCTTGCAAAAGCTTCGCCAACCACGCGACCGCTAATCTGCTCACGGGGAATAACCCACCTAGGGGAATCACCTCCTGACATCTTCCCCTGCCGCTGCACCGATTACATTCAATGTGACACCAATAGCCCATCCTGAGTCCGAGCTCACCTTCCAATTGCACAAGTCCATTCGCCCCTCGCGGACATCAATTAAATGTGCGGCAACATCCTCCCCAATTCAGGGTTATGCTGCACCCTCCTCTATTTCAAGCAGCTCCTTTTCGCCATATCAATCTTCAGCCGCATAATAGCACATACTTCACATCATAACCGTAGGCTTCAATCACCAATCATTAAAATCCCCAATTCGATCCAAACTCTCTTTAAGGCGCGTAGTCTTCCTACTACCAAGCCCATATGCACTCCCGCCACTCTTCCAATTTTGCGGAACTCATCTCCTTAATCGGTCACTCAGCCTTGCTTCTCATACTTGGCCTTCTAGAAATTTTAAACACCACCTGACACTTCCCACATGTCTTTCCTCATACTTTGCTGCTCAATTATTGCCTTAAATGAAATCTATCCCCGTGGCACTTGAACCCACCATTGCTACTAACTTTAAACCTTTCCAAAGGTCATTTTTATCTAGCTGTCAACATTTAGAAATTCTGAATCGATCTTAAACCACCACATCATACGATATTTGACAGTTGTTCCTCCAATATTATTTCACAATATCCTGCCATAAAGGCAAATTGTAGCAGATTATAACACCGACAACTTAGAACGTCTGATTAGGACAACAACACCCCAATGTAGAGGAGAACTCCACCACGCTTGCAATTACCACGTTTCATTACTTCCACCAGTCCACTTCTGACCATCTTCAGTTCGATTGACTTTCCCCTGCTGGGAATAAAATACTGAATCCCTTGATTACACGCCGAGTAAACCTCCCTCCAATTTATTCACTGCCCCGACACGTGGGCAACAACCTACCATTATAACAAGACTGCGGAATAATCACTCATAAGCATCATGGCAACATGTGACTAACCTCAAGGCTCTTAGAAGTTCTGTTACTGAGCTGAAACATTAGAATATCCTTCCAAAGCACGACTATAATAGTCTAATCAACTATAGCGGGAAAATCATCCCGTACCACATTTGTAGTGCCATTAGAATCCTTCAATTTTCAATTTATAACAAGCGCTCGCGTAAGATTGAGTAGGAAGAAATAAAAGGCATAAGCCTCAAAGGAATCGAACCGCACAAAAGGAAATTGAGAAGGGAAGTACTCCTAACAGCCCTGTAGCATCCCGAGGATAAGTATAGACGTCTCCGTACCGATTCGCGAGACTCTACTAGACTTGCTCATGACTCGTGAGACCGACGGGAACCTAGGGCTCTGATACCATGTTGTCACGACCGAAAATCCACTAAGGGTCGTAGTAGCACCAGACAACTCTGTCAGGCCAGCCAACTAACTCATCAATTAATTCATCTTTTAATACTTTTGAAAGTCTAAGGTTTTTCCTTCCATTTTTATAAATAAAAGTTCACTACTAGAATTCAAATTTAAATAATAACAGCTAGAAAAATCCGTTGTAAACCCTCTCAGAAAGCAATTGGGAGTCTAATTCTGGATCACAGACAGCAATTCAAAGTGTTGCCATGATTCAGGACAATACTCACATACAAAGGGAATAGAGGGAAGGGATTAAAAGCATAACAAATTGAAAACATAAAGAAAGAGGCATAGCATGCTTGAGTGTAATCACATAATGCAGGAAAGCATAAGTAAACACAGAGGGAAAGAAGTGTAGAAGAGGAGGAGTGAACACATAATAAAGAGGGTGCTATTTAACTAGGAAAACATACCAGTTGCAAGTTTTAGAACGGCAGAATAGCAACAACAAACAAACAGCCAGGCAGTCAACAGGAACAAACTAAAGGAACTTCAACAAGTACTTGGGAGTTCAGAGGAACACCAGGTGATTCAGACAGTAGGAGAGAAAGGAGCAGAGTGCTCAGCAGTAGTAGAAAAAAATAGAGAGTAGTAGTAGTAGTAGAGAGTAGAGAGTAAGTAGTAGAGAGTAGTAGTGTATTGCAAAGGTGCAGAAAGAATTTGTGAGAATTGTGTTCGAGTGATTGTGTAAAGCTGTTTTTTGAAACTTGTTGTGTGTGTGTCCGTCCATAAAAAGTCGTGTGTGCTGTGAGCTTTTATAGTGCAAAAACGAGTAGACAAGAAGGCAAGGAAATAAAATCTCAGTCAATCAAATAAAATTTCCCTTAGTCAAAGGGATTTGATTTCAAACGGGAAAGGTAATTAAGGAAGGGAATACCTTTCTTAGTAACATAATAAAGGGCAAGTGCACACATAATATATATAAGGTAGGAAACTATAGTACACGTTTTTTTTTTTGAAGAATAAGGAAATAAAATAATCAAACAGTCAGAATTTCAAAACCTTGAATGAACTTAGTCAGGAAAATAGGGAAAAGGCTGAGTTGTAAAACATCAGTAGCAAATCAATTAAGCCTTAGTAAAAGGGGATGGAAATCAATAACAAGATAATAGAATCAATTCAGAAGAAAAACCCTCGTATATAAGCATGCTAACATCAAGCAAAGGAGAAGAGATCGGCATAAACAGTTTTTTGAATCATAAGGAAAAGAAAAGCAGGTTTCCAATTTAGTTTATGAACTCAACATGAGTTTGAGAGCCTAGGGTTTCTAGGGTAGAACTCAAGAACCAAAAGCTTGCAAGAATCACTGACACATGTAGCAATAAAAAGCAGTAGAGTGAAAGCTTGTAAAGAACAAGTTTTAGGAAAACCAAAACTCAAACCAGTTCAGAGAAGGGATGCCATAGGAGTTTAGGAAATAGTGAAAGAAGCAAGTTCGATAACCCAAATAGATTCAGTAAAAGTAAACACTTTCAGTAGGCAAGATAGGCGTATAAACATGCTTGTAGAAAAATCAGTAGAAGTAGTAATAGAACAAAGGCAGAGAGACATGCATATTAAGAATCAAACGAAAACCCCTCAAACATGGCATGAACACACAGATTCACATAAAGAAAGAAGAAGAAGAAGAATCCTTTTAGGATTTTGAAAACCCTAATTTGAACAAACTAATTCTAAAAGGGAAAATTAGGGAAAATCATTAGAAAAGCCGAATAGAGCATAGATATGCAATAGATCTAAGAAGATAAGGAAAGAAAACCTCTAATAAAGCTTTTTAGGGTTTCTCAAAAACCATAGAGAATAGAAGGCCTGGAATGGTCTGGTCTCTGAACGAATTTGAATCATGACTAAGTTTTCAGAGCTCGAACATACCGGAACGGAGCTGGAGAAGCTAGGGGAGCTCAGGTCGGCGGAGGACCTGAACAAGTCTGTTGAAGGTTGAGCCTTGAAAGCTCGAACAATCATGGCTTGGGGTGAAAGGAGAGAGAATATAGGCCGTCCATTGCCTGAGAAGCCATGGACGCCGGTATATTTTTGAGCGGAGACGAAAGTGGGCTGTTAGGGTTTATATAGCATTTAAGAGAAGAGGGGATTTGGGGCGGCTGATTTGAGGAAAATGAGGGTTAGGTTAATTCATTAGGAATTAAAAAGGAAGGAATGGATGAGGGCCGTTGATCAAAATGATCAACGACCAGGATTAAAACACGAAAACGGGCGGGTTGGACAAACAGGTAAAGGGATTGGGTTAAATGTAATTGGGTCTCCTAATTGGGCTGAATTGAGGTTAAAAAATGGGAACAAATGTGGTTAAAATTGAAATGGAAATGGGCTAGCTTTTAAATAGCCATTTTTCCTCTTTTTAATTAATTAAAATAGTTAAAATAATATTCTAACAAATTGAAAATACAGTACTAATTGATAACATATAAACATTAATTTAAAAATATCTGAAGTAATTTTATAATTATAAAATGCGGTTAATTATAACATAGGCTATAATTGTAATTTTGAACAATTTAGCTTAAAAAAAAATCAAATAAATTTATAAAAATATGCAAAAATCACCTTAATTGTATTTGGTGCAAATATAAGGGTGGAGAATAAATGATTTATAAAAGTGACAATTTGGGAATAATTATTGGGGTTTTACACTGTTAAAATAGACAATAACTTGATTCTAAAAAATCTTCAAAAAATTAAGAAAAATACCAAAAATCTTGTGGATACTTATATATGCATATACATGCTATTTTGAAAGTATTTTGAGTATAAAAATACATAGGGAAAAATTGGGTATCAACAACTACCCCTCTTTAACAGAAGAGGATGAAAGAGTTGTCGGTTAAAGATAAGATGGCCAATTTTGACCGGACTCGGTGATTGTAAAAGAATTTGACCGCGCTCTGGTTTCTGAGCTGCCTACATATCCCTGATTTTACAGGAATTAGGCCATATGTCGTTTGAGAAAGGTTACGAAGTCGAACAGGTTGCGTAGAACCGGAGCGGGAGCGCTCCCGCTGAGACGGCTGTTTGCTAGCCGGTGTACCTGTAAATGAGCGAATCAGTGTTTATTGTGCATAATTTAAACATGATGCAAGTTCCCGTTTGGACCATGAATGCTGCCTTTGGAAGGTTAGGATGACGTCCTCAGACTATGATGTCCCGGGCCATGAAAAGCATAATTCGTAGGCCATGAAATGACGTTCTCGGGCTATGCAGATGGTGCCTCCGAACTATGACGGTTGGCGATCCTTCAGCCCATGAAAAGGTTGCAATCTTTTAGCCAAATGAATGCAAGGGTGGCGATCTTTCTGCCAGAGCGAGAATTTAAAATGCAGGTGGCGATATATCAGCCGTTCGAAAAAAATGAATGTGGCGATATTTCAACCATGAAGGATGGAGACAGGGCTTAGTCTCGAAAGGCAGATAAGTAGTCTTATGCAGGATGGAGGTAGAGCTTAACCTCGGAAGGCAGAAAAGTAGCGTTATGCAATGTAGATGGAGACAGAGCTTAGTCTCGAAAGAGATAAGTAGCTTTATGCAGAATAGAGGTAGTGCTTAACCTTGGAAGGCAGAAGAGTAGCCTTATGCAGAAATGCAGATGGAGATAGAGCTTAGTCTCGAAAGGCAGATAAGTAGCCTTATGCAGGATGGAAGTAGAGCTTAACCTCGGAAGGCAGAAAAGTAGCCTTATGCAATGCAGATGGAGACAGGGCTTAGTCTCGAAAGGAAGATAAGTAGCCTTATGCAGAATGGAGGAAGTGCTTAACATCAAAAGGCAGAAAAGTTGCCTTATGCAACGCAGATGGAGACAGAGCTTAGTCTCAAAAGGCAGGTAAGTAGCCTTATGCAAAAAAATACAGATAATGTAAGGAGTAAATAGTGATGAGATTTTCTTAGCTGACAGCTGATTGTGATATTGTGGCTGCTGGGGATGTTAGGTGTAGATAGTAACTTTGCGAACGAGCGATTGTTCTTCAATCCTCAAGAGTACGAGTGTGTGAATGTACTCAATAATTTTGCGACCTGGGGTGCCTGCATTCAAAGAAATATCGTGAGTTCTGTAGAGGGGAAAGGTTAGTTCGTATCCCCTGACTTTTGACGTCATGTATCATTGGGGTAGCGTTGCTAAACGACAGTGATGCAAGTGATATATATGCATGATTCAGTATATAAAATGCAAGTATATATTTTGAAAACGATTTTATTTTAGATGAACCGACAACTGCAACGTGGTTCAGGACACGACAACCTCGCTTGTCCAGGAATTTTGAGGGTCCTCCTCAAAATTCTGCCCCAGTTTACTAGCTGGCACTACTGACAGCTGTGTTGAATGACTGGACACGGATTCATTCTAGAATTTTGAGGATCCCCCTAAAAATTCTGCCCTAGTTTACTAGGTTGGTGCTGATGAGAGAACTGACGACTGACTTCAGAAATTTTGAGGGTCCTCCTCAAAATTTTGCCCCAGTTCCAATAGCGGGGGAAGATGGAAATTTTATTAAAATGTGACCGATCCCATAGGGCTACCTACGTATCCCCTCTTAAATGGGAATCAGGTCAGGCGTAGTTCAAATTACATCATGAAGAAAAACATGTGATCAAATGTACTATCTCTTTACTGCGTCTGAGTTGATTGGCTTTGGCAAGACTTCTCCGTCCATTTCTGCGAGAATAAGGGCTCCTCCAGTTAGAACCGGGTGAACCATGTACGGACCCTGCCAATTAGGAGAGAATTTTCCCTTTGCTTCATCTTGATGCGGAAATATTTTCTTCAATACCAGCTACCCTGGCGTGAACTTCCTTAGCTTAACTCTGTTGTTGAAGGCTATGGACATTCTGTTCTGATATAATTGAACGTGGCAAACTGCATTCATTCTCTTTCCATCTATAAGGGCTAATAGCTCGTAGCGATTTTGTACCCATTCTGCATCATCTAACTCTGCTTCTTGTATGATTCTTAAGGAGGGAATTTCTACTTCGGCAGGAATGACCACCTCTGTACCATAAACCAGCATGTAGGGAGTGGCCCCGGTTGATGTGCAGACCGTGGTACGATAACCCAATAAGGCAAACGACAATTTCTCATGCCACTGCTTGTGCCTTTCAATAATCTTTCTTAGTATCTTCTTGATGTTCTTATTAGTTGCTTCTACAACTCCATTCATCCGCGGTCTGTAAGTTGTAGAGTTCTTATGTTTGATCTTGAAAGTCTCACACATTGCTTTCATCAGATCGCTGTTGAGATTGGAAACATTGTCAGTGATGACTGATTCTGGATTTCCAAACCGACAAACAATACGGTCGCGGATGAAATCTGTTACAACTTTCTTGGTCACTGCTTTGTATGATGCTGCTTCAACCCACTTGGTAAAGTAATCAATTGCCACTAAGATGAATCTGTGCCCGTTTGATGCGGCAGGCTCGATTGGTCCAATAACATCCATTCCCCAAGCGGCAAACGGCCATGGTGAGCTTGTTGCAGTAAGCTCGTTTGGAGGTACTTTTATCATATCTGCATTTATCTGACAGCGATGGCACCTTCGAACATACTGGATTCAGTCCGTTTCCATAGTCACCAAAAATATCCTGCTCGAAGTATCTTTTTGGCTGAAACAAAACCATTCATGTGCGGTCCGCACGTCCTGCACTTCCTCCAATAGTTTAGTTGCTTCCCTTGCATCGACACACCTTAGTAAACCTAGATCGAGAGTCCTCCTATATAGGATTCCTCCGCTATAAAAGAAATTATAGGATAGCCTCCGGAGTGTGCGCTTTTGATTAGCATTGGCAAGCTCTGGGTATTCTCCTGCTGTCAAGTATTCTGTGATATCATGGAACCAAGGTTTCCCATCGGCTTCTTCCTCGACGTGAGCACAATAAGCTGGTTGGTCGTGAAACTTGAATTGGATGGGATCAATAAAGTTTGTATCAGGATGCTGGATCATAGACGATAAAGTTGCTAGGGCATCAGCGAACTCATTCTGTATTCTGGAGATGTGCTAGAATTCCGTCTTTCTGAATCTCTTCCTCAACTCCTGTATATGATGTAGATAAGGGAGTATCTTGGAATTCTTGGCTGCCCATTCTTCTCGAACCTGATGTATGAGTAGGTCCGAGTCTCCGATCATCAGTAACTCCTGAATGTTCATATCAATCGCCAGTTTGAGCCCTAAGATGTAGGCTTCGTACTCGGCCATGTTGTTGGTGCATGGAAATATGAGGTTGGCGGATACTGGGTAATGCCAACCAGTTTCTGATACCAGGACCGCTCCTATACCGACTCCTTTTAAATTTGCGGCTCCGTTGAAAAACATTCTCTAACCATTGTAGGATTCTACAATCTCCTCTCCTATGAAAGCTACTTCTTCATCAGGAAAATACGTCTTTAGAGGTTCGTATTCTCCTCCTACAGGATTCTCGGCGAGGTGATCTGCCAAAGCTTGTCCTTTGACTGCCTTCTGGGTAACATAAATAATGTTAAACTCACTTAACATGATTTGCCATTTGGCGAGCTTGCCGGTAGGCATGGGATTCTGAAAGTTATATTTCAATGGGTCCATTCTAAAGATGAGATAGGTGGTGTAATCACAGAAATAGGGCCTCAATTTCTGGGCTACCCAGGTTAGAGCACAACAGGTGCGCTCCTATAAGGAATACCGAGCCTCATACAGGGTAAACTTCTTGCTAAGGTAGTAGATGGCTTGCTCCTTTCTTATGGTTTCATCATGTTGTCCTAAGACACAACCAAATGCTCCATCCAATACTGCGAGATAAAGTAATAGGGGTCTCCCTGTTTCAGGCGGAACTAAGACCGGCGGCGTTGAAAAGTACTCCTTGATTCTGTCGAAAGACTTTTGACAGTCATCAGTCCATTTAGTGGCTGCATCCTTCTTTAGCATCTTGAAGATGGGTTCACAAATGACAGTGGACTGAGCTATGAATCTGCTGATATAGTTGAGTCTTCCCAGAAAACTCATTACATCCTTCCTGTTCTTAGGCGGTGGCAACTCTTGAATGGCTTTGACCTTTGACGGATCCTATTATATTCCTCGGCGACTCACAATAAAACCCAATAACTTTCCGGCAGGGACCCCGAATGCACACTTGGCGGGATTCAGTTTCAAGTTGTACCTCCTCAATCTGGTGAAGAACTTCCTCAAATCTTCCATGTGATCTGTAGCTTTCCAGGACTTGATGATGACGTCATCCACATACACCTCAATTTCTTTATGTATCATGTCATGAAAGATAGTGGTCATGGCCCTCATGTAGGTAGCACCAGCATTCTTCAAACAGAACAGCATCATTCTGTAACAGTACATCCCCCACGGCGTGATGAACGCCGTTTTCTCTGCATCTTCTTCATCCATCCATATCTGATGGTGTCCAGCAAAACAATTGACGAACGACTATAGCTCATGTTTGGCACAGTTGTCAATCAATATGTGTATATTTGGCAAAGGGAAGTCATCCTTAGGACTGGCTCGGTTGAGATCCCGGTAGTTGACACAGACTTTAACTTTCCCATCCTTCTTCGGTACCGGCACGATGTTGGCTAACCATGTTGGATACTCTACCACTCTGAGAACCCTGGCTTTGACTTGTTTGGTAACTTCTTCTTTAATTTTTAGACTCATGTCTGGCTTGAATTTTCTGAGCTTCTATTTCACTGGCGGGCATGCCGAATCTATCGGCAACTTGTGAGCCATAATGGATGTGCTGAGACCTGTCATGTCATCATAAGACCATGCAAAGATGTCCTCATACTCTTTTAGGAACTCTGTGTACTCTTTCTTTTTTGATGGCAACAGGTGCACGCTGATACGTGTTTCCTTGACGTTCTCTGCGTCTCCCAAATTAACAACCTCAGTTTCGTCCAAATTAGACTTAGGCCTATTCTCAAAATTCTTGACCTCCCTGACAACCTCTTCTGGTATTTCATCATCTTCTGAATCTATGTCCGTTTGTTTCATTGCCTTATTTCAAGTCACAGTTGTTGGTTCATCATCAAGATATGTAATAGTAATGCTGTGTAAAAATAAAATAAATGATAGAGAAAAGTAATAAGAGCGAGATATAAAAAATAAACTTGGGGAATGCTTTTGATTAATTTCATAACTGTTAGAAACATCGGAGCTCTTTTTAGAAGTAAAGACAAAACGGAAAAGTAAAATCAACTAAAAGTAAAATGCGATGCATAGTGCATCGTTTAGCCTTGCTACCCCGAAGCTATCCGGGCACCGATGGTCCTGACTGACCAATTGGTGAGGCATTCTTGTCGGTTCACAGCTTGAATGGAAGGGCCTTCTTCCCCTCCTCCTCGAAGATAACACAACAATCCAAATCATCCTCCAGAAATAGGTTCTTCATTGCTGCCAGTGCCTCGTCTTCCTATGATCCATATATAACGTCAGCCGGCTGAAAGGTCTGCTCCAGTTGAGGTATGGGGTGTTCCAATGGATAGTAGGGACCACGCCACGGTGGCGATCAATGCTTGAACTCCTCCCAGGTGTATTCATACCCCAGGCCGAAAGTGGTACCATTCTTCTTCAACTTGATGGGCTTGGTGATGCCCTAGAGATTCTTGCCAAGTCCCTTTCCGGGCTTGTACCCGCTCCAATTCAGAATGCTCTCAATTTTGTTATCCCACCACATGTCTTTGTCTATGGCGTTGACTCGCTCGATGTGATGGTATGTTTCTCCACCTATTTTCCTTCTACCTCTGATCATCGGGATGGTTTGGCGACTGTATATAGGGTTGGTACCGTTGCCATGAATGATCACTTCCTGATGATTCCATTCGAACATTACAGCTTGATACAGGGTTGACGCCGCAGCCCCAGCGGCGTGAATCCAGGGTTGCCCCAGCAATACATTGTAGGATGCTGGCACGTCTATAACTTGGAAGTCCACATCGAACCAGGTGTGTCCCATTTGTAGGCACAGGTTAATTTCTCCGTTGGTGGATCTTTGAGATCCATCAAAAGCTTTAACACTGATAGATCCGTCATTGATCTCATGCATTCCTTTACCCAATGTCCTGAGGGTTATTAGAGGGCAAATGTTAAGGCTGGATCCCCCATCAACCAAGATCCTGGTGATGAAATAATCTTCGCATTGCGCAGTGATGTGCAACGCCTTGTTGTGACTAAGCCCTTCTTGTGGTAACTCATCCTCGTGGAAGGTGATCTTATGGCTTTCCAGTACCTGCCCCGCCATATTCGGCATTTCGCCTCCTGTTATATTGCTGGGAACGTAAGCTTCACTCAATATTTTTATTAAGGCATTTTTATGCACCTCAGAGCTTTGCAGAAGAGCCAAGATGGAAATCTGCGCTGGTGTTTTGCTCATTTTCTCAACGACTGAGTATTCTTTGGCCTGTATCTTTCTTCAAAGGTCATCAGGTCCAGTTTCAACAGCCCGTCCAGAGGCTTGCTTGCTGGACTTAGCTAAATGTTTTGGAGTGTATACCCTGCCTGTCCTGGTCATGCCCTGCGCGGCGATTGCTTCTCCAGTATGTGTTTTCCCTTTCCTTCTAGCCTCAGCTGTGTAATCCCAAGGTATGGAGTTCAACTTGAATGAGGTCATATCTGTCATGGAAACCGGAATACGTATCCTGGAAGGTAACACAACAACTTCAAACGCTGCAGGTGCTTTTGGGATGCCAAACTCAACTTTGATTGGTTTTGACGCCTATGCAGGAGGCACTTCAAACTCGAGTGGTACAAACACATTTACCACATCGCCCACAGAGGGCTGGATCTGAACAACAATGGGATTGAGGGTAACCGCTGGCTTCCTAGGTTCATCTCCTTCAACTATCAACCCGATTGATCCCTTGGGGTCCCAATCATCCTCAATCTCGATCATATGGATGTCCCCACCCTTGTGTTCAGGCAGAGGGTCGTTACGGATATTGGGAGGGGGCTCCTTTGCTATAATGACCTTGTTATCAACCAAAGTCTGAATCTTGTCTTTCAACGAGCGACACTCGTCGATGGTAAGACCTTTCATTCCAGAATGGTATGCGCAGGTTTTGTTAGGATTGATCCATTAGGAAGGATATTCTAGAGTTATAGCTGGGATAGATGAAACATAACCGGCTACTCTGAGTTTTTCATATAATTGGTCAATCGGCTCGGCTATGGCAGTATACTGCCTGGGAGGTCTTCGGTCAAAATTTGGTCTAGGTCGAGGAAAGTTTTGGCGAGTGGGTAGTGATGGGTAGTGAGAAGGTTGGGAGTTGTATGCTTGGTACACAGGCGCGGGTTGGGAATATCTTGGTAAAGTGGGTTGATATGTGGGCGGTGGAGGTGATTGGTAGGAAGATGGCGGCATTTGGTATGTAGGTGAGGGTGCTTGGTAATTTATGGTAGGTTGATATGTGAGTGGAGTTGCGAGATAGGTTTGGTACTTCATAGGGGAGTTGTTCCTTTGCACAGCTATTACGGAATTTACGTCCTTTTTCTTTGACGAGCCACCAGACTATAAATCCTTGTTGGTAGCTTGCAATGCCTCGAGGTTAGTGACCATACAATTTTTTATGCCTTCTTCGATCTTTTCTCCCAACTTGATTATGTCGGAGAACTTTTGACCCTCTATTAGCATCAACCTTTCGTAGTATTGCGGATCCTGAGCACGGACGAAGAACCTGTTCATCTATTATTCCTCCAAGGCCGGCCTGACCTTAGCAGCTTCCGACCTCCAACGAGTAGCATACTCGCGAAAGGTCTCCGTGGGTTTCTTCTTTAGATTCTGGATATAGAACATATCTGGTGCTTTCTCAGTGTTGAACCTGAATCGGTCCATAAAGTCGAATGCCATGTTCACCTAACTCGTCCATTTCTTTGCATCCTGGCTGATATACCATGATAAAGTATTGCCTTTCAGACTCCTCATGAACAGCTTCATGCAAATCTTCTCGTCCCTTCCAGCTCCTACCAGATTATCATAATACATTTTCAGATGGACCTTGGGATCACCTATACCATCGAACATCTCGAACTTGGGAGGTTTGTACCCTTTTGAAAGTTCAACATCTGGCTGAACACAAAGATCTTCATAGTTCAACCCTTCGACACCCTTGCTATCTTCGACAACTTGGACCCGGCTGGTTAACTTCTTGAGTTTAGCGGCCAAATTCGGAATAAGGGAGTCCTTGTCATCTGATTCGGGTGCACTTGTGCTTGGCTGAGTGTAGTGGGATATAGTGTCCACAAATATAGGAGTGTTATGGTCTTTTGTGGTGTTTTGCGGCTCGGGAATGAGTAGTGGAGCGTTGTTTCATGTGTTGGAGGCTTGGGTATGAGTGGGTTGTATTGGTGGTTGTAGGGTATTTTGTGGAGGTACCGGATTCTGGGTGTCAACATCAGGAGCGGCAAGAGTGATGACAGGCTTGCCAGGTTCCGAACTTGGTCCAATTCCTCCCAAAATCTCAGCAAAGTCTGCTCAAGATGAGCAGCAGTCTTCTCGGTAATTGCAGCGTTCTGAGAAGTTTTCTCGAGTTCCTTTCTAGCGCTTGCATCTCCTATTTTGCCTTTGTTCCTGTTTCTGGTAGGACTCGGAGGAGGAGGAGGTGGAGGACCCTTGGATCTTGTTGAGTATGCTGATGGTGCCATAATGCATGAACTAACCTCTGGGGAGGGGAATAAAAATAAAAGAAAAACAAAAAAGGTAAAAAGTTAGTGCGGGTTCTGAGAAATAATATTGAGATACTTAAACACGTTGTGTAATAGTATAAGTCGTTTCCTACTTTGGGTGCCCCGTTGTGCCCGAGGTAGGCCTAGCGACAAATTTAAATTTGGAGAACTTATAATGCTAAATGCCTCATTTTGTTGATAAAAACAAGACGAGTCTTAAAACAACTGCATAATAAAAACATCACTAATGGCCAGTGGCCTTATTACATTATGAAAGCAGGGAATAAAAGATCGTAACTACTTGGTCCCAGAAAGACCTTCCCCAGATTCGGTACTCTCGCCTCCCTCGTACAGCTGCATCAACTCGTGCAGTCCTAACAACAAATAGGCTCAGGCCAGATGTCCGCCTTTACTTCCTTCGGCATTCTGGCAATCTTCAATTCTCTTCAAGAACTTCCCTTCCAACTCCACTAGACTGTGCTCCAGATACCCCAGCCGATTATTGGCGTTGACAGCCATATCCTTCCACTCGTTGATCAGCTTCTCGTGGGCTTCCTCTATTTCCCGATGTTCATTCTCATATCCTCGCATCCTTTTGCGCAGCTGATTGTATTTGACTTGCACTTCAATTTTCTCAATAATAAGCCTATGAATACGGGCAAATCCTGGATGACCCAAACCAATATGATCATCTTCCAACCAACCTGTGTAGTGCGGTACACACCCGACATGATACCTGTCTAGTTCAATATATTCCTTCCCTAAGACAAGCTTGCAGTAACACATATGCTGAGCTTCACACCTGTGCGGGCTATCATAATCTTGAAAGTCATCCTTGAAATGACTCATTTTCTCTATCCTTGGTATGGTCTGCATTCTTCCAGCTTGCCTCATGGCCCGGAGAGGGACATAATGATGTGTTCCCCTCAGACCGATGAGTATGAGGAATGGTGCGTCTCGAGAACGGACAATGAACTCCCCTGCTGGGAACCACTCGAACATCTACAGAACTTGCTCTTCTTTTAGATCCTTAAACAACCCTACCCATCCACTGGCGTCCTCTGGCTGAGAAAACATGTTGGGCATGAAGTTCATTTGCTTTGGGTGGTGAAAAGAAATATGGTCATCCCAATCCCTACGTATGATTTCCTGTCTGTAGTCGCCTTTCTGAAGGTGTTCTATGAGCCAAAGTTGCAGTAACAGATTACAACCCTCGAAGTGGGGAGCCCCTTGTTGACATTTTCCCAAGGCTCGATAGATTTCAGCGATGATCATGGGCACTATGCTGAAAGACTGCCTGTCGATCCCTTCCATTAAGGTCTTGGTCACCATGGCTAGTCTGGTGTGGATCCTAGCCTTTTTCATAGGAAAAGCCATCATACCCAGAAAACAGAACATGAACACAAAGACCCTTCTTTGTTTATGCCCTAAAGAGGTGAGGGTGAACTCGTCAGTGTAGGTGCGATAGGACCTACAAGAAATCAAATGGTATGCATGAGTCCTTCAGACAAGCTAGGTCAGGATTTTTCTTGAGTCCCATCATCTTAAGAAAGCCTCTACTTTTTCGGTTTTCCGACATAAGCAGACCCGGAGTCTCCCAAGGGATAACAGCTAGACCCCCTATTTCTTTCAGTAAATGAGTGTTTTCCAAATCCCCGAAGCGAAACACCGATAGATCACTATCCCAGAACAGAGTTGCAGCCTCTACAATTTTGTTGTTAGGATGGATTTCCAGAAGTGAGGGCAAATTCCCTAAGTACTTGCGGACGAGGGTTTGATCGCTGGCATGAAGATCGTCCCACCAGCTTAGCAGCCTTGGGTGAATTTTTGATACCATACCGAATCTGGCGACTTCGTGCCTCATTTTCTGCAAAACAAAGTGTTAGGCCCTTAACCCCACTAGACTCGACTATTTAAATCAATAATTAGCAAAAAGGGCATTTAGTTCTCCAAATAAATGCACATAACGTGGAGGTGTCCGTTTGGGTTTCGATGAAACCCGATGTACTTTGGTTTAGGCTATCTTAATGAGTCATTATGCGGACAACATAACTGACTCGGCTAAGCTTGACCATAATGAATAAACAATTTAATAGAGTAAGGTTTCTACTTTGAAGTGCTAGACAAAGTACCCTTGAGCT
>MU749201.1:18105-45912 GCA_026770625.1 Nicotiana glauca | reverse complement strand
TTGAGTAACAACAGTAATTGGTCTTTTTCTTGGGTTAGGGCCTCACATCTTTGGGCCAAGGCTTCACATTTAACATTTAGTCTTTTAAAAGCTTCTGTCATAGACTCACAATGGCCACAAAAAATTATTTTGTCTGTGTCTTTTTGGATTTTGTATTGGGGAATTATTATAAATACATGTAATAAGTTTTATAATCCTACATATAATGTAGCTAAAATTTTAGTAAGAGATTTAAATATACAAGTAGACTTAGTTATAGGTTTTTATATATATATATATTCTAATAAAAAAAAAAAAAAGGAGGGTGGGGGAGGAGAAATGGATTGAGATCCTCACCCCGTAAATTTTTTTTTATATTATTTTCTTCAATATACATGACATGCCCCAAAATTGGAATGGAACGCGATGGCATTCGACCTACTTCACTAGTCAAGCGAACCCTATTTTAACTAGTTGAATGGCATTATTAAAAAAGTTGATAATGTTAAAGTCTGATAATTCTTATATAATATAAATCCAAACAAATGAATAACATCTTATGAATCGGATTTAAAGATAATTAATACAATATTTAAATTTATTTATTTATTTTATTATAGTAAATTATTATAATTTAGTGCAAATATCGAATACAAATAAATTTTGATCATAGCAAGACTAAACATATATTGGTGACTGTGAGGGTGTCTATTGGCTTCACCTAGGAGCTGGAGAAAGAAAAATTCTTATGGGAAAAGAAAATTAAAAAAAAAAGAAAAAAGAAAAGAGAGAGAGAGAGATCGTTCTGCTAATTACAATCTTTTCAGATACTTATCCAAACTAAAAAGGAATTAAGAGTAAAAAAAAGAGCAAGTGTGTTGAAATATCAATTAAATTTCTATATCTTTCTCCGAACTCTTATCTTTCTGTGCACTCATAAATAGAGACAAACACATGTTGATTTATAGGGTTATCCATATTTTAAACTTCTAAATATAAACATTTATAAAATTTTATTAAACTTTCAACAAATATTAAATTCTAAACTCCTCTAGAATCCGCCTCCATTCACAGACCGTATATGACACCTAAAGACGTGATAATGCTCAATTACTATAATTATGATTTATCGTTTTGTAACTGGTTCCTCATTGCCGTAACATCCAATTACCTTAGAATGTTTTTAAGACGGGAAGATATAGTATATAAGATACAGGTTCATCCGAATTTATTAGTTTTGATTCAAAGTTTATATATATATAAACTAAAAGTTTACCAAATAAGTATAAGTAAAAGATTTTTATTAGAGATTAAAGCGTATACAAGAACAAATTCAAATGAAATAAGAGAAGTAATATATAAAATCAATAAATAACATCCACTTACCTTAGAATGTTTTTAAGACAGGGAAAGATATAGTATATAAGATAAAGGTACATCCGAATTTAATAACTTTGATTCAAAGTTTATATATATATATATATATATGTGTGTGTCACACCTCCTTTTTCACCTACTACACCCCGTGAAGGGTGTAGTAAAGAAAGTTATTTCCAACTTGAAGTGACAATCGAAACGAAATTTATTTAAAAGATTTAAAGTCGCCACTTGGAAGATTTATGGTGTCCCAAGTCACCGATTCAAATCCCGAATCGAGGAAAAGATTGACTCTGTATTACAGTCCGCGAACCAGAAATCCGGGTAAGGAATTCTGTTAACCCGGGAGAAGGTGTTAGGCATTCTCGAGTTCCGTGGTTCTAGCACGGTTGCTCAACTGTTATATTCGGCTTAATTATCTGATTTTTAAACAATTATGAACCTATGTGTAAATTTTAAACTTTAACCGCTTTTATATTATTATTATTTTTTAAAGAAAAATTGCAATGTCGTTAAAATACATCTCGAACCACGTCACATAAATGTACCCGTAGTTTTTGACATATTTTAACATCGTTGAAATTTGAATTTGGGTCACATAAATGTACACCCGAATTCAAGAAGGTAAAAATTATTAAATAATGTGCCTAAAGCAACTATGCATTATCAACTTTGCGGGAAGCCATGGACATTTGCTAAATGACTTACCCGAATTTCTAAATGATTTTATATAAAAAAAAATAACCAAAGAAAGCCACGCAATTCAAGAATTTTATTCGGCGTGGCACATCTCGAATTATTTTAAGGATATCCTAAAATGAAATATTGTTATGCTATTAATGATTGTCTCTGAAGACCTAATTAATTGACATTATTAATTGATCCTCATTTAAAGCACTCTAAAAACATCTTGACCTCGAAATTAGCCCAAATAAAAGGAAATACTATTTTTAGCTTATTCGACCAAATTTGTTCATAATCTAGGCTTCAAACATAAGCCCAATTCTTAATTAACAGGAGGTCGTCATAATGGGCTCGTGAATGAACCCAAACGCGATGCAGGCCCTGTTTGGGGTATCAAAGCATTAGTTTTAATCACAACTGCATTTGAACAAACTCACTTATTTGTAATTTAAAACTCACGTATGTTTCACTTGTTTACATGCTGATAGTTTCGAAATTTCGACAATTATCTAGCATTAGTTAATATAAAACAAAAATTAATCGCGATCTGCAAACTAGAAGTAGCTACTGATGTTCATTTCTGATTATAACAAGCAAACATGATAAGCAAATTGAAGTACCCAGTTACTATGGTTCTAATATACATATACATGTTATTTTCAGATTCAAATCACGATAATATATTCTACTACTATCACCAAGGCTAATTAGCACCACTAAACTTAGTATCCTATTTTAAACTTTAAATTTGATGAGAACACGACCAAGTACACTAAATCTAACACCAATAACAGGCACACATATAATTCTATCAAAGTCCAACAGTCCAATAATCTCGTTAATTACAGCATGAGAATTAAATTACCTAACTAAGCTATACTACGAATGAACACATGGAATAAAAAATAGGGGCAACAGACAGGGTGTAAAATTGAATTTGCAATAGAGCCTCCATTTTTTCACTTGTTAAATTGAATACTATATCACTGAGGTTCAGGGTTTATACCTGGAAAATTGAAAAAGGAAAAAGAGGTGAGGAAACAGCAGGCACCAGCAGCAAGATCAATAAGATCAGCAAGTAAACAACTAGTTTTTAAAACCCAAAAAATGAAGCAGACAATCCAGCGAATCAACTTCAAATTTGATAGCACAACACGCTTAAGGCCACAGATTGAAAACCAAATTTCCAAACAGGTTCAAATATGATTTTTAACCCCCAGATTCAATTCAGACCCAGTTTTAAGGACCAAATTAAACAATTCTGATCCAATTGATTCATAGATGACTTTAGCAAAACAGGAAGACTTAATGATGAAGTCAGAAACAATGAAACAGTAGACTTTTGTTCGATTATTTCTTTTCAATGGATCTCTCAAGCTTTCTTTTTCTGATTCTATAACCTTAAACTCTTAAACTCTAAAATTATCTCAAGATGTTCAACTTCAGACTTTTAATGTTTAATCTATTCTGGATTTCTATCTAAAGAAACTGTTTGATTTTTTTTTTCAGAATGTTTTTAGTGGGTGTCTCCTCTTTTCAGGGAGTTCAAAATCTGTTTTTTGATGTATCAGACTCCCAGCCTATTTATATGTACTCAAATCTCTTTCTTCCTGATTTTAAGCCTTAGTGGACAATTAATTATCCCATCTTAGCCCTTAAAATCAGCCTTAGTGCAGCTCCCGCTATTAATTATCTTTTAACTTTTTCAATTCCACTTAGAAATGTCCTCAATCAGTTCATTAGCAGCCTTCCAATTAATTATTTATGGTTCCAATTCAAATTCACCCCTGAACTACCCCTGAAATTCCCTTACACCTTGGTGAATTACTCCCTCAAACTAATTCCGAGAACAACCCAAAAATATGGGTCAGTTTGACCCAATGGATAATCAAACAGGGACTTTAACACCCTTGGACTGTCTCCTCCTGAACCTCAAAGGTTCAGGCAGAACCTGAGGTCCATTTGACTCAAATTGAAAGGGTCTGAATGACCAGACAGAGTCAGTTAAGCAATCAGAAACTAATTCGAGTGACAGCCAAAATAAAAGAAAATTACTATTGATTTCTTTTAAGCAAACACCCGAACTGATTAATCAAGTTATCAAAAATCCAATATAATTTAATTAACAACAAAATGCTATTTAATTTATTCAAACAAACAAAATCTAATTCTAGTCCAGCATTCTTCAAAAACAGGAAACAAGCTATATTTAAATGGTTCAAAATTTTAAAACTATTTATCACATCATTCACAGAGCAGGAAACAAAGAACGAACATTTAACAATTTTTGACACAAAATCTAATCAAAATCTTTAACTAATCCGTTTAGCGAGAAAAGAAAAAGAAAAGAAGAAGAGGAAGAAATTGAAATACCTAAAAATAACTTAGAACAGGGGAACTCACCATTTCGTCCCGACCTGGTGACTGACTTCTTCGATTTAAGTCACCCAATAAGGTCGAGCACTTGTTCTTTGTTAAGAACAAGTGAAAGCCCTTATCAGGTGGCAAAAATTAGCCTTGACGTTCCTAAGGAATTGGAATTTTTTTGGTTCGAACTCTGACCTAATATTCGAACAGTTCAGGAGGGATTCGAGGGAAACTAGTGGTGGATTAGGGGTGGGGGGTCAAGGAGGTCATTGGGTGTTAGTTTGGGATTGATTGGAGATGGTGCCGCCACCGGGGAATCTTGTGGTGGCGCTAGGGTTCGTCCCTTTGAATCAAGATTCGAAGGGTTCTATGATGATTCGAAGGAAACGAAGCCTAGATCGGTGAATGGGAGGTCGAGATGGCTCAGTGGTGTTAAGGTGTGGTGGTTTGGGTCGGCTAGGGTTTTGCTTCCAATTCTTCGATCTAATATTCGAAGCACTTGAAGGTGATTCAAAGAAAAAGGGATGAAGATTCGGAATGGGAAGGTGAAGAGGAAGCGGTGGTGTAAAGATGAGGGTGTTTGGTCATCGTCCGCCGCCGTGCGCGATTTCCGGTGGCAGATGACGGTGGCGTTACAGGGAGAGGGTGTTTGGTCTCTGATCCGAAGAGAGACGAGTGAAGGGGGGGGTCTGAGGGGGCTGGGTCGGGGAATCAATACATACCGGGGCTAGAATTTAATCCAAACCGTTATATCTGATGAGATCAACGGTTTGGATCACTTCATTAATGTGAAACGGTGTCGTTTGGTCTTAGTGAGGGATTGGTTCAGTCCGGAAAAATGGGTCGGGGCTGGATCAGGTAAGGATCGACGCCTTTGGACCGTTGGATCGAGTTGATATTAAAGGCTCTGATTAATTGGTATCGAAACGACGTAGTTTTGTAACCATACTACGTCGTTTTGCTGGTCTCTGAGACTGAAAGTTTGGACTGTTATGGGGGTTAGTTTCGGCTGTTTTAACCATTTTTTGCCAAAATCAATTGGGCCAGGGGATTTTTGGCCAAATGTCAATTCTTTTCTCTTTTTTATTGATTTTCTTTTATTTATTTAAAACCAAAAATCCTACCTTAAATTATAAAAACCCAAAATTGATTTATAAGTGCTAATCCACTTTAAATAATTTTTCCATAAGTGATTTAAATACTAAAAAGAATAAAATAATCACGAGATTTGACATTAAACACTGAAAAATGTAAAATACATATTTTTTTTTATGATTTTCATTATTTTTTGTAAAATAATTAATTATTGATTAATTCCAAAATATTGATTTAAATTGTAAATACAGTTGAAATACATTTTTGTATTTCTTATTAATTTGACCAACAAAACATGCACACACAAATGCAAACAATTACCAAAATATAAAGAAAATTTACAAAATTGTACACAACAAAACAAAAATTTTTGTTTGGATTTTGTGGGAGTAGTTCGTGTGAGGCAAAAGTCACGTGCTCACAACTGCCCCTCTTTGCTCGTAAACACGAAGAATTTTCGTGCAAAGACAAAGTGAGCGTATACGAGCGATTTTTGCCCATTTGAATACTCCGTGCGAAGCATTTTTGAAAGATTTGACCGGACCTTTGCTTCAAAGGTTTCCTACATATCCTTTGCTAAAAAGGAATCAGGTCAATGTAGTTCGAAAAATTTTGGTAGCTGGGACTACCATGAAGTTGTGTTTACTGTTGCTGCTGCTGCTACTTGCTGACCCCCTTATTACACCATGCTAAAAGAAAAATAAAGAAGCTAGGATAAGCTATGGCTTATGAATTACAAAGACTTATTCTCAAACTTGCTCCGCGACCGTTGTTGCCTTGTCACCTTGTATTTCCCTGCAACAATTCTTTTGTTGTTGTCTTGCATCGTCTTCTTGATATGATCTTCCTTTCTTCAGACGAATACCTTACTGCTGATCTTTTAAATTCTTTCTCTTGATCATTGTCTTCTTCCTCTGTTCTCCAGGCGGGTTCATGACTTTTAGACTTGAATCGTATTCCTCTGTTCTCCAGGCGGGCTCCTGACTTCTTTGACTTGAAATGTATTCCTCTGTTCTCCAGGCAGGCTCCTAACTTCAATACTTTAAAAAGTACACCTCTGTTTTCCATGCGGACTCCTGACTTCAACACTTTAAAGGGTACATCTCTGTTCTCCAGGCGGGTTCCTGACTTCAACACTTTAAAAGGTACACCTCTGTTCTCCAGGCGGGTTCCTGACTTCAACAACTTAAAAAGATACACCTCTGTTCTCCAGGCGGGCTCCTAACTTCAACAACTTAAAAAGATGCACCTCTATTCTCCAGGCGGGCTCCTCACTTCAACAACTTAAAAAGATACATCTCTATTCTCTAGGCGGGCTCCTGACTTTAAAATTTTAAAAGGTACACCTCTGTTTTTCAGGCAGGCTCCTGTCTTCAATACTTAAAAAGGTACGCCTCTGTTCTCCAGGCGGGCTCCTGAATTCAACTTTAAAAGATACACCTCTGTTTTCCAGGCGGGCTCCTGACTTCAACACTTTAAAAGGTACGCCTCTATTCTCCAGGCGGGCTCCTGACTTCAAAACTTTAAAAAGTACACCTCTATTCTCCAGGCGGGCTCCTGACTTCAAAACATTAAAAGATACACCACTGTTCTCCAGGCGGGCTCCTGACTTCAAAACTTTAAAAAGTACACCTCTATTCTCCAGATGGGCTCCTGACTTCAAAACTTTAAAAGATATACCTCTGTTCTCCAGGCAGGCTCCTGACTTCAAAACTTTAAAAAGTACACCTCTATTCTCCAGGCGGGCTCCTCACTTCAAAACTTTAACAATACACCTCTGTTCTCCAGGAGGGCTCCTGACTTCAACAACATAAAAAGGTACGCCTCTATTTTCCTGGCGGGCTCCTGACTTCAACACTTTAAAAGGTATGCCTCTGTTCTCCAGGCGGGCTCCTGACTTCAAAACTTTAAAAGATACACCTCTGTTCTCCAGGCGGGCTCCTGACTTCAAAACTTTAAAAGATACACCTCTGTTCTCCAGGCGGGCTCCTGACTTCAAAACTTTAACAGTACACCTCTGTTCTCCACGCGGGCTCCTGACTTCAAAACTTTAAAAGATACATCTCTGTTCTCCAGGCGGGTTCCTAACTTCAAAACTTTAAAACGTACACCTCTATTCTCCAGGCGGGCTCCTGACTTCAAAACTTTAAAAGATACACCTCTGTTCTCCAGGCGGGCTCCTTACTTCAAAACTTTAAAAAGTACACCTCTATTCTCCAGGAGGGCTCCTTAATTTAAAACTTTAAAAGATACACCTCTGTTCTCCAGGCGGGCTTCTGACTTCAAAACTTTAAAAAGATACACCTCTATTCTCCAATCGGGCTCCTGACTTTAATACTTTAACAGTACATCTCTGTTCTCCAGGTGAGCTCCTGACTTTAACAACTTAAAAAGATACACCTCTATTCTCCAGGCGAGCTCCTGACTTCAACAACAATTGACAAAACAAAGAAACTTTTCCGCCCCATTTTGGTAGCTAGTGCATGTCATTTTTACCAACTATTAATAAACTTGAAAACTGACATTTGAATCATACTCCCTCTGTTCTTCAAGCGGGTTCCTGACTGTTGAAACTTGAAAGGTACGCCTCTGTTCTCCAGGCGGGCTCCTGACTTCAAAACTTCAACCATTCTTCTTTCCCTAAAATGCCGTGTTGTTTTCCCCGTTATTCAGCTGGGTACTTGTTTGGTGATTGCCCTTCCTTTCGGCGGGTTACTCCGAAACAACCGAGAATTTTTGCCCCTATTTCAATCAAAGAAAAATCTTGTCAATTTAAAATGTGTTGCTGGTCGTGATACTCTTGCTGGGGATGGTTTTCCCCTTTCTTCTTTCCATACTCTGTTTAGACTGCTCTGAATCTGGTTGAAACTTTCCGACACTCCGTCTATTTCCTTATCCGCAAACTTTCCAACTGTTTCTTCCCACTTCCAACCTTCTTATCTGAAACTTTCCAACTGTTGCCTCCCCTTTTTGAATTTTTATCCAATCCTGTATTTTCATGGAATCTCTATCATTCTATCATTTGTTTTTTCAGTGACACCTCTTATGTCCCAGCACCTTCTCTTCGACATATCCTAGCCCCACTTTGCTTTGCACCATTTTGGAATTTGGCGATAAACTCTGAAAATCCTTCTTATTTGTTAAAAACAAACTATTATTGGAAAAGTTTTAACCAAAGAAATGGAATATGATGACTTCCAAAGATGTAAAATAAAAAGAAGATTAGAAGATTTTTTGAGAAAGAAAAAGACTTATCTGAACGGGATAACTGACCCCAATGATCATGTCGCGCATTTCAATTTTGATCAACCCAGCCTATTCAATCAATCAATTTCCCAATTGTCTTGCTTTGTGCCTCGAAGTTTTCCCCAATGAATTTTTCGAATCCCCATCTTCGTTCAACTTGATATCTTGACGGATCTTTTTTCCGTCAACCTTACCTCATTTGTTCCTTTTCAAATTCCTTGTCGCCTCATGGTGCCTATGAAGGTTTTCACCAATAAGGCTCTCTCATTTTTGGACTTCTCTCAGCTTCCATCGCCTTATAGTGCCCTGGCGGGTTTTTACTAATAAGACTCTCTCATTTTTGGACTTTTTGCGTAGAACCGGAGTATTGCCCCATGGTATGAATCATCTTTACTTGCTTGACTTGGCACATCTAGAAGATTGATCGTGAGGTCTTTCTTTGGATGTTAATATGGATTTTTGGATAGGTTTGGAAAGAAAGGGATATCAAAGAGTTCAAACCAAATCCAATGGGTTAGAATTTCAACTTTTGGAACCAACTTTCTCATTACAAACATAACTTCTGCCCTAGTTTTCTTGCTTGGGGATGTTTCGAGTTTTATTTTCCTATGACCGAGCCGTAAAGCTGCCTACGTATCCTTAAGAGGAATTTGGTCAAACGTAGTTCATTCCTTCTTCCTTGTTGTTACATTTTTTCTTTCATTTATTATTATTATTATTATTATTATTTTTCTATTTTTCTTTTTCTTTAATTTTTTTCTTTTCTTTCTTCTCTTTTCCTTCCTTTTTGGCTGCTGGTTCCAAAAAAGGGGTACGAAATAAAAATAAATAAGGCTCAAAAGGGTGAACAAAGGGTAAAGTATTTAGATAGCAGAACAAATTGTCTTCGTCATTTGAACCTTCGAGATAATGCCAAGTACAAAAAATCAATGATTATACTAAAGAAATCATATATAATATCTCTTGACTGCATCAGAATTGATAGCCATATCTATGCATCTTCCTTCAATATCTGTTAAACACAAAGCGCCATTGGACAATACTCGGGTTACGATGAACGGTCCTTGCCACTTCGGGGTGAACTTTCCTTTTGCTTCAACTAGATGTGGAAGAATCCTTTTCAACACTTGCTGCCCTATTTCAAACTTCCTTGGACGCACCTTCTTGTTGTATGCCCTTGCCATCCTCTTTTGATACAATTGGCGGTGACATACTGCTGCCAGTCTTTTTTCATCAATTAAACTCAACTGCTCCAAACGGGTTTTTACCCACTCATCATCGTCGATCTCAGCCTCGGCGACAATCCGAAGGGACGGGATTTCAACCTCCGCAGGGATCATTGCTTCAGTGCCATATACCAACAGATAAGGAGTTGCACCCACTGAAGTACGAACAGTAGTACAATATCCCAACAACGCAAATGGTAACTATTCATGCCACTACCTAGAACTTTCTACCATTTTCCTCAATATTTTCTTTATATTCTTGTTGGCTGCTTCAACTGCTCCATTCGCCTTGGGACAATATGGGGTGGAATGGCAATGCGTAATCTTAAACTGCTGACATACTTCTTTCATTAAATTGCTGTTAAGATTAGCACCATTATCTGTGATGATTACCTTTGGGATTCCAAATCGCCAGATGATACTTGAGTATACAAAATAAACTACTGCCTTCTTGGTTACAGACTTGAAAGTTTTAGCCTCAACCCATTTGGTAAAGTAATCAATGGCCACCAGAATGAACCTGTGTCCATTGGATGCTGCTGGATCGATGGGTCCAATGACATCCATGCCCCAAGCAATGAAGGGCCATGGTGCCAACATTGTGTAGAATTCCGATGGCGGAGAATGAATCAAATCTCTGTGTATCTGGCGTTGATGGCACTTGCGCACAAAGCTAATACAAACTCGCTCCATAGTGAGCCAATAATATCCTGCTCGAAGGATCTTATTTGCCAATCCATATCCACTCATGTGCGGCCCACAAACTCCAGAATGTACTTCTGTCATGACTGCCGTAGCTTGTTTAGCATCTACGCACCTTAACAATCCGAGATCGGGTGTTGTTTTATACAACACTCATCCACTAAGGAAAAATCCATTTGCCAACCGTCGAATTGCTCTCTTTTGATCTCCTGTGGCCTGCACTGGGTATATCCCCATTCTGATGTACTCTTTGACATCATGGAACCATAGCTCGCCATCAAATTCTTCTTCCACCATGTTACAATAAGCATGCTGATCACGAACTTGAATATGCAGCGGATCAACATGAATTTTATCCGGATGGTGCAACATTGCTGCCAAGGTAGCCAAAGCATCAGTAACCTCATTATGTACTCTTGGGATATGCCTAAACTCCACTAATCGAAACCATTGACAAAGATCATGCAAACATTGTCAATACGGTATGAGCTTCAAATCTCGTGTTTCCCATTCTCCCTGAATTTGATGTACCAGGAGGTCCGAGTCTCCCAAGACCAAAACGTCCTGGACATCCATGTCCGCAGCTAATCGCATACCCAAGATGCATGCCTCAAATTCAGCCATGTTGTTGGTACAATAGAAACGAAGCTGGGTCGTAACAGGGTAATGGTGCCCTGTTTTAGAAATAAGTACAGCTCCTATTCCAACTCCTTTCATATTTGCTGCCCCATCAAAGAAAAGTTTCCATCCCAGTTCTTCAGTCAGTTCTAGCTTATTGATATGCATCACTTCTTCATCAGGAAAATACGTCCTCAATGGCTCGTATTCTTCATCGACTGGATTCTCAGCCAAGTGATCATCCAGTGCTTGGGCTTTCATTACAATCCTTGTCACATAGACAATGTCAAACTCCGTGAGTAATATTTGCCACTTCGCCAGTCTCCCTGTGGGCATAGGATTTTGAAAAATATACTTTAATGGATCCAAGCATGAAATGAGGTAAGTAGTATAGGATGACAGATAATGTTTCAATTTCTATGCCACCCAAGTCAGGGCGTAACACGTCCTCTCAAGATGAGTGTACTTAACCTCATAAGCCGTAAACTTCTTGCTGAGATAATAGATGGCTTACTCTTTCCTGCCGGTGATGTTGTGCTGCCCCAATACGCAGCCGAATGAATTTTCCAGGACCGTTAAATAGAGAATCAACAGTGTCCCTGGTTCCGGCGGAAATAACACAGGTGGATTTGACAAATACCCATTTATCTTATCGAACGCTGCTTGACATTCTTCAGTCCATTTGACTGCATCATCGTTCTTCAGTAGCTTGAAAATGGGTTCACAAGTTGCTGTGAGTTGAGCAATAAACCTGCTGATATAGTTCAACCTTCCCAACAGACTCATTACTTCAGTTTTATTCTTCGGAGGTGGTAATTCCTAGATGGCCTTGATCTTTGACGGATCCAACTCAATACCTTGCCGACTGACTATGAATCCCAATATTTTTCCGGATGGAACCCCAAATGCACACTTGGCAGGGTTGAGTTTGAGGTCGTACCTGCGAAGCCTCTGAAAGAACTTCCTCAAATCTGCGATATGGTCGACCTGCTGCTTTGACTTAATGATCACATCATCCACGTACACCTCAATCTCTTTATGGATTATATCATGGAATATATTAGTCATTGCTCGCATGTATGTTGCCCGCGCGTTCTTCAGACCAAATGGCATCACTCTGTAGTAATAAGTCCCCCATGGCGCGATGAATATTGTCTTCTCTGCATCTTCTTCATCCATCAAAATCTGATGATACCCAGCATAACAATCCACAAAAGATCTCATTTCACGTTTGGCACAATTATCGATCAAATGTGGATGTTGGGTAATGGAAAGTTATCCTTTAGGCTTGCTTTGTTCAAATTGCGATAATCAACGCGCACCCTAATTTTTCCATCGTTCTTCGGCACTGGCACCACATTAGCCAACCGATCAGGATATCGAGTGACCCGAATAACCTTTGCATCCAGCTGTTTGGTTATCTCTTCCTTATTCTTCACACTTATATCAGTGTTGAATTTCGTCAATTTTGCTTGACGGGATGGAATGCCGGGTTAGTGGGCAATTTGTGAACCACTAAATTGGTGCTCAAACCTGGCATGTCATCATATGACCATGCAAAAACATCTTTGAATTCAATAAGTGTTTTGATTAATTCTTCCCTGATATTTGGTTCAATATGGACGCTTATTTTAGTTTCCCTGATGTTATCTGCGTCCCCTAGATTGACGGCTTTTGTATCGTTTAAGTTGGGCTTGGGTTTTTCTTCGAATTGACTTAGTTCCCTACTAATCTCTTCGAAGGCTTCATCCTCATCGTATTCTGACTCATGATCTATTTCTTGCACTATTATTTAAGAGTCAGATTGATTTTCTAGATTGGGCTGAGGATTCCTTATGCATGCTATGTCATTAGGACCAGTATAAAGGGAACTGTACAGAAAAGAAAAGAAGAAAAATAAGATTAAAATAAAAATAAAAATAAAAATAAGGAATGAAGAAAAAACTTTCATTTTATTAAAGTACGGGATAACAAGGTTTTGCACACCTTGACGAACACAACAAAAATAAAATGAAATCTGGATTACAACCTTGGAATAATCCAGACAAACAGGAAGGAAAATCAGAGCCAACTACCAGGACTCCCTCCGAGTAGGAAGAAGAGTAGCCTTCCAATTATTGATCTTTGCCTTTGGTCCCACGAACTGCACATCTGCCTTACTGGACCCTTCCCCAGCTTCTACCATGTTAACCTCGGCAAATAACCTTTCAAACCCTTTATCCAAATCTCCATCTGCACCAATCAATGACCCAGGAACTTTTGAGGCCAGCTGCTTTCTAATACTCGGCTTGACGAAAGATCTGGACAGACGCGGGATTGGCTTTGGCAAGACCCATGCTTTCTTCTTTATTTTGCGGGCTCGTCTCATATCTGCCGTAGTGGGCTCAAACCCTAAACCAAAAGTATCCAAATTTTTTGGAAGAGAAACCGGCTGCACGATGCCTTGGAGAGCAGCACCCAAACCTTTACCCGCCATGAAACCATTTTTTAACATTTCAGAAGCCACCATGACAATTGCGGCCAGTATTGTAGGAATTGGGATACTTTTCCCCTCTGGGACCCTCTTCACTAGTACTGTGTCAGAGACTTGATATACCCACGGCCCCTGGTCACCTTCCACTTCGATGAAGGGCACAATGGCATCACCCAGGGCACACATATTGTCTTCACCGTGTACCACAATCTCCTGTCTTTCCCACTCGAATTTTATCATTTGGTGCAATGTAGATAGCACTATCTTGGCGGTATGGATCCATGGTCTCCCTAACAAAAGGCTATAAGAAACTGCTACGTCTAGCACTTGAAACTCCATGGTGAATTCTACAGTCCCTATTGTTAATTCCAGTAATATGTCGCCCACGGAATTTTTTCCTCCGCCATCGAACCCTCGAACACAAATGTTGTTCTTGTGGATTCTGTCACTATCCACTTTTAGTTTGGTTAGTGTGGAAAGAGGACATATATTTGCACTGGACCCGTTGTCAATCAGAACTCGTGTAACCACAGAGTCTTCGCATTTCATCGTCAGGTAAAGGGCCCTGTTATGTTCTGTGCCCTCCACTGGCAACTCATCATCTGAGAAAGTAACTCTGTTTACCTCAAAGATTTTTCTTGCTATCTTCTCCAGGTGATTCACCGAGATTTTGTCAGGGACGTAGGCCTCATTCAATATTTTCATTAACGCCTGGCGGTGCTCATCTTAGTGGATCAACAATGAGAGCAAGGAGATTTGGGACGGTGTCTTTCTTAACTGCTCTACGATGGAGTAGTCCTGCATCTTCATTTTCTTTAGCAATTCCTCCGCTTCTTCCTCGGTTATAGGTTTCTTTACCGCTGCTGGATTGGCCTTTCTTAACTCTGCGGGAGCAAAACACCTTCCCGAATGAGTTAGCCCTTGGGTTTCACACACTTCTTCCCTAACCTCCTTCCTTTTATATGTCACCACCACTTGTTCATAACTCCAAGGGACAACTTTGCTGTTGATTACTGGCAACTGGGTTACCGGCTTTATAATAACAGGCTCTATGCGATCACCCTTCACAACCACAACAAGTTTACTTGCAACCCATGGTACTACCACTTTTGCTTGCTCCGGTTTCACTGCAATAATGCTTGATGACCCTTTCTCGGCCACCACAACTGGCTTGCTTTGGACCACTGACTTCACACCAGTTACCTTCTCTTTCGAAACGTTTTTGCTAGATCGGATCATCATTACTGTCTGCAAGGGTTTCTTTGGCTCCCCTTCCTTGTGTATCAACTCAATCATATGGGTCTCATGGTGAGCCGGAAGTGGATTCTGGTTGATATTGGGTGCCTCTGGGGCCTGATCCTCGATCCGATGAGTATCAATGAGTTCTTGCACTGCGGTTTTCTGCTTCCAACATTTCTCTGTATCATGCCCTGGGTCCCCTGAACAGTACTCGCAGCTTACTGAGTGGTCCAGATTCCTTGGAGGAGGGTTTGGCAACTTGGCCTCAATTGGATTTAACATGCCCAGCTGCCTCATTCAATGGTATAGACTGGTATATGATTCTCCCAGTGGAGTGAAAGGCTTCTGTTTCTATGACCTCTCGTTCCTGAAGCCTTGGCTGGGACGGAAAGCTATTCCAGTGGGATTTTTGTAGGCTCTTAGGAGAGGGTAGGTGTTTTGTGGAGTTGGATATGAATTTTGTGGGGTCGGCGCACACCATTGTGTGTGAGCCGGGATTTGAGTGTATGCTTGTGCATGATGGACGAAAAAGTGGGGATCTGGTTGTGGATAGTAATGATGTGGTGAGCTATATGGAGTGTGTAGATAATTTTGAGGGTGGGGTTGTGGGATAATTTTGAGGGTGGGGTTGTGGCTGGTTGTAATATGGTGTTGGGCGTCTGAGCCACGTTCTTGACTCCACAGTTGCAACTTCCTCCTTCTTCTTCTTCCCAAGCACACCTCCAGTGCTGCTCTGGATGGCTTGAGTGGTTGCTTTGATTGCCGAGTAACTCATGATCTTGTTGGACTTAAGTCCTTCCTCGATCATGCCGCCCATATTCACAACCTCATTGAAAGATTTGCCAACTGCCGTCACCAAGTGACCAAAATAGGTTGGCTCTAAGCTTGCAAAAAGTAGTCAACCATCTTTCCTTCTTTCATTGGAGGGTTGACCCTCGCAGCTTGCTCCCTCTAACGGAAATCGTATTCCCTGAAGCTCTCTCCGGTTTTTTTCTCCAGTTTTATCAATGACTGACGATCTGGAATGATTTGTAGATTGTACTGGAAGTGGCCGATGAATGCTTGTGCCAAGTCATCCCATGTATACCACCTACCATGGTCCTGTCGTGTATATCACTCTAATGCAGACCCGCTCAAACTCTGGCTGAAGTATGCCATTAGCAACTCATCCTTTCCACCCGCCCCTCTCATCTTGCTACAAAATCCTCGCAAATGTGCCACTGGATCACCGTGCCCGTCGTACAAATCGAACTTAGGCATTTTGAACCCTGCTGGTAGCTGAACATCAGGGAACAAACATAAGTCCTTATACTCCACACTGAATTTGCCACCCAAACCTTGCATATTCCGAAAAGATTGCTCCAGGCTCTTTACTTTTCGTAACATTTCTTCCTGCTCTGGGTTCTTGGGTTGCTTTTCAGGTTCTGCCAGGTTATCAAACTGAGGAGGGTAAGGGTACGGTTCAGGTGGGTTCGAGAGGGTAATACTGATGGTCCTGAGTTTGGAACAACGGCTCACTGGAGAACCTGTGGAGTGCGGCTGGTGGAGGTGCCACAAAAACAGGGATAATTGGCGATGGAGGGTATGGATTTGTCTTTGGAATTTGGGGTGTCCGGGAACTAGTTCCGGAGATTGGGTGGTTATTGGGAGAAAAGTGGGGTTAGCAGGATAGGATGGTGCTGGCTAACCACTCGTCCAGGCTTGGTACATCTCAGCCATTTGTTGTTTCAACTTGTACATTTCATCTTTCATGGCTTGCACATCTACCTCTTCAACCTCAACGCTTCTTTCTCTTTCTGGGCTAGACATGATCACTGGTATCGGTCCCTTTGATCTAGTCTGATAATGGTATTGTGCCAGTACGCTCTAAGTAAACTAACTGCTTGAAATTTATGGACAAACAACAAACTTTTTAGTTTTTAGAGCTTAACAAATATGCAATCGCACGTTGGGATGCAATACACCTAGGCAGTTTAACCATTTCTATCATACCTTTCGCTTTGATTGCATGCGTCATTCCGGCTTTTAATAGTTGTGCCCCTCTTTTATTTTATTTATTTCATTTTCTTTTTCTTTTCTTTTTCTTCTTTTTAGCAGTGGTCGAATATTATGTGGATTGCCTACGTATCATATCCCCGCATGAATCAGACCGTGCGTAGTTCTGGCCGTAGCAAAAAAATATTTTCCACAAAACAACTGCTTTTACTATGACACATGGAAAAAGTGTACAAACTTCAGAAAGATAACAAAGCAAACTTGAAAAAGGATTGGTTGACAGACTTACAAGCAAAAACAGTACAGACTTAACACAAAATCAAGAATACATCAATGACTCAAAATTCCCTGGGTGCCGCGAGGCATCATTCGGCCTGGCTGCGGGCCTTGGTGCAAGATCCCTTTGGACACTCTCGAGATAGTTCATTATTTGTTTGACGAATGTCATTACTGCCGCAAAAAGGTGGTATGGGTCATGTTTTCGCACACTCGGCATTTTGTCGTAATGTAATGTGCGATGTTTCTGATCCCTTCTCTAATATTGTTCTTTTCCTGCATCAGCCGTCCTATCTGTTGACCTCGCATTTCCAGCACTCGAGAGTTATGAGAGAGTTGATCTTGAAACTTATGCATCTGTTCCTCCATTCGTGCCATCAAGTCATAGCAGTGTTTCTGATCTGCTCTGAAATCTCTAGCTTGCCTGACTACCTTATCTTCGAGAGTGACAATTCTTTCTCTCAGGATGGTGATGTTCCCCTCGTAATCTCTCTTTATCTGCTGCATATGAAGTGCCCGCTGCTCTGCCCCTCTTGTCCATCTGGCCCGAATCCTTGTCATAGTAGCTTCCGATTTTTCCAAGTCCTCTTGACATTCGAGGGCTTTCTTTTCCAGAATGTTTATGAGTTTTTCATCAGCCTGGCTCCTTTTTGACTTTTTTTATAGTTTTCTTCATCTTTTGAATCTGGGCTTGGAGTGCTTGCTTCTCTTGTACCCAATTAACCCTTTCCTGCTCAAAATCAGCCTGTTGTATATCCATGGCTGCTTCCAGTATTCCCTTATCTTCCTGTAAAGTGTCAATACGAGATTGGAATTCTGGTGCCACTTCCCTTTTAGAATTTCTAACTCTGGACTCTATCTCCTTTTCCCAATCAACTGCATACCTTACGGACCTTTCGGGTCTTTGCTCGAGTATAGCCTGGTTGTGAACCCACTCAAGGTATGTAAGGCTTACTTCCCCTCGTTCGCGATCTGCTACCATTTCATCTATATTAGAAAATCGACCACCAAACCAAACCTTTTGTGCATAAGATTCCTTTGGGGGTTCCTCTCCTGTGAATTCCCATACGAATGGATGCATGCCCTCGGTCGGGGGGCCTCTTTTGTTCTCTCCCTAGCTGACGCATGATGCGTAAGGGTGCGTATGGTTGGAAACCTCTGAAACCATGAGTATGTAGAATGGGAGATATGTCGACATGTGCATGACCTTAACGGAATCGAACCAATAATAGTTCCAAGTGAGTTTATCCGCATCCAGTGAACCAAGTAATTCCTGCCAGGCCCTTACTCCATTTCAAAGATTACAACTTGCGGCCCTGCTTGGATGACAACGAATGTAATTCAACCAGTTTTCATTGAAATCTATCACTATTGGGTGATGATAAAGATACTCTATGAACCACATCTGCAGCAAAATGTTGCATCCCTCGAAGTAATCTCCACCTTCTTGGCATTGGGTCAAAGCTTGAAAAATATCTCCCAAAATCATAGGAAGAATGGTATGTTCCTCGCTACTTTGTAAATACGAGACTACTGTCGATAATCGAATTCTGATGCGCCCGTCATGCTCTGGAAAGACCATGGTCCCTAGAAATGAAATCATGAATGCAAAGATTCTCAACTCCCTCCAAGCGTCGTAACTTAGCTGGTTGACAAATTCTGTGGTTGAGAATTTCTCAAATCCTTTCTCATCCCCAAACCTGTCATAGAGGTATTCTAATGAAACCCAACCTTCGTTTAAGCAACTCATTGGGATTCGACGAAGGCATAATTTCTTCAAAATGTTGTTCACACCTACTTTTCTTGGAGCGGCAAGCTTTTTCCTATGAAGGTCTCTCCCCAATCCTGTGAACCCACCTAATTCTTCCAATGTGGGCGTCATTTCACAATTTTTGAATCTGAAGACATTGTTTGTTGGGTCCTAAAAACCCACCAAAGCCTCAATTAGATCCCTGTTAGGCTCAATTCCTATGATGTTTGTGAGGAACTTAAGGTGTTTAAAAACTTGATTTCGTTCCCGGGTAGCAAAATTAGCCCACCAATTACAGATACTGCTCGGGGTCTTATCTCAGATCATGAACATAGGAGGTGTTTCGTCCCTTGCCCTTTTCTGGCCACTTCTTTGTGGAGAACTCATGATGATCCTAGATAAAATAATAAAAAAGGTTAAGACTCTCTTAAACCATATACAGACTATGACCGTTCTTTTTATATGAAGAGAAAATCATCATTGTTTCACGCCATTTTATAAAAATATCCGATTTCGTTAACACGACCTTTCAACACTTTAGAAGATTTAAAGGCTGTGTTTTGCTAACCGAATTTTTTTTTTGTAAGAAATGACTATAGGTAGCTATTCTTGCAAAACAGCACTCCGACGCCCTTTTTGTAGGTGTTTGGCTAGTTTACCCAAGAATGACATTACCTTCACTCATGACAAAACAATGACATTTATTTACCCCTAAATTTAATATTTTCAAAATAGTTGAGCCCGATATGGGTTGCCTACGTATTCCACACCCAGTGAGAATCAAACTTACGTAGTTCAGCCGGACTTGGCGGAAATAAAATCAACTATTTTTTTTTCAAAAAGAAAAACAGAAAATTTTTTGCTATGATTTTCAAATCCTGATTTCTCCTTAAAAGAAAAAAAATTATTCCCTCTTTTTTTTCAAACAAGTTTTTCTTTTTCCAGTTTTTTTCATTTTTCTTTAATTCTCCTCTCATTATTTAAAAAGCCAGTTAACATGCAACCACGAAGCAAATGAATGCACAAGTAGCAAGTAAGATGCATCAGGATGGTCTTTTCACTTCAGGTGCACATGTCCTAAACATATCCAACCCCTGTGTTGAATCGCCAAGGTAAAATGCACGTGATGCAAATAAAACGTTCCTACTAGGGATATACAATTATGAGGTTTGTTCTTCTAGGTTCAAATCTTGTTGGAGAAAGCATCTAGACTGGCTTACTCGAGCGAACAACTCGAGCCGAGGAGGGTCAGTGTACCGGTAGCATTGCTTTCTGGCTTAACTAGTGGCGCTCCTCGCCTAAAACATGTGTGACTAAATCCTTCACCGGGTGCCAAGCACCTCGGCTATCTCAAAAAAAGCGGGCTACGTCAAGCAAATGCCCAATTTTAATTTCAAAAAGACTCAGAAGGGGTGCGTGAGAAGACAGTTTATATACACAGTTTAAATAATATCAAAGCAGTACAAGCATCATTTTGCACATTAAGCCCAACATGAAAAAATATCAGATAATAAATAAAGCCAAATACAAAAATTATTCTAAGCTCGAATTTCTAACCCTGAACCAGTGGTTCTGGGTTCCATCCCCAGCAGAGTCAGAGCTGTCACATATCCTTTTTCATCTACTACACCCCGTGAAGGGTGTAATAAAGGGAGTTATTTCCAACTTGAAGTGACCACCGAAACAGGATTTATTCAAAAGATTCAGAGTTGCCACTTGGGAGATTTATGGTGTCCCAAGTCACCGGTTCAAATCCCGAATCGAGGAAAAGATTGACTCTGTATTACAGTCCGCGAACAAGAAATCAAGGTAAAGAATTCTGTTAACCCGGGAGAAGGTGTTAGGCATTCCCGAGTTCCGTGGTTCTAGAACGGTCGCTCAACTGTTATATTTGGCTTAATTATCTAATTTTTAAACAATTATGAACCTATGTGCAAATTTTAAACTTTAACCGATTTTATTTTATTATTATTTTTTAAAGAAAAATTGCAATATCGTTAAAATACATCTCGAACCACGTCACATAAATGCACCCGTAGTTTTTGACATATTTTAACATCATTGAAATTTGGATTTGGGTTACATAAATGTACACCCGAATTCAAGAAGGTAAAAATTATTAAATAATGCGCCTAAAGCAACTACACATTATCAATTTTGCGGGAAGACATGGACATTTATTAAATGGCTTACCCAAATTTCTAAATGATTTTATAAAAAAAATAACCAAAGAAAGCCATGCAATTCAAGAATTTTATTCGGCGTGGCACATCTTGAATTATTTTAAGGATATCCTAAAATGAAATATTGTTATGCTATTAATGATTGTCTCTGAAGACCTAATTAACTGACATTATTAATTGATCCTTATTTAAAGCACTCTAAAAACATCTGGACCTCGAAATTATCCCAAATAAAAGAAAATACTATTTTTAGCTTGTTCGACCAAATTTGTTCATAATATGGGCTTCAAACATAAGCCCAATTCTTAATTAATAGGAGGTCGTCATGCTGGGCTTGTGAATGAGCCCAAACTCGATGCAGGCCCTGTTTGGGTATCAAAGCATTGGTTTTAATCACAACTGGATTTGAACAAACTCACTTGTTTGGAATTTAAAACTCACGTATGTTTTCACTTGTTTACATGCTGATAGTTTTGAAATTTCGACAATTATCTAGCATTAGTTAATATAAAACAAAAATTAATCGTGATCTGGAAACTAGAAGTAGCTACTGATGTTCATTTCTGATTTTAACAAGCAAACATGATAAGCAAATTGAAGTACCCAGTTACCATGGTTCTAATATACTTATACATGTTCTTTTCAGAATCAAATCACGATAATATGTTCTGCTACTATCACCAAGGCTAATTAGCACCACTAAACTTAGTATCCTATTTTAAACTTTAAATTTGATGAGAACACGACCAAGTACACTAAATCTAATGCCAATAACAGGCACACATATAATTCTATAAAAGTCCAACAGTCTAATAATCTAGTTAATTACAGCATGAGAATTCAATTACCTAACTAAGCTATACTACGAATGAACACATGGAATGAAAATAGGGGCAACAGACAGGGAGTAAAATTGAATTTGCAATAGAGCCTCCATTTTTTCACTTCTTAAATTGAATACTACACCACTGAAGTTCAGGGCTTATACCTGGAAAATTGAAAAAGGGAAAAGAGGTGAGGAAACAGCAGGCACCAGCAGCAAGATCAGCAAGATCAACAAGTAAACAACCAGTTTTTAAAACCCAAAAAATGAAGCAGACAATCCAGAGAATCAGCTTCAAATTTGATAGCACAACACACTTAAGACCACAAATTGAAAACCAAATTTCCAAACAGGTTCAAATAGGATTTTTAACCCCCAGATTCAATTCAGACCCAGTTTTAAGGACCAAATTAAACCATTCTGATCCAATTGATTCATAGATGACTTTAGCAAAATAGGAAGACTTAAGGATGAAGTCAGAAACAATGAAACAGTAGACTTTTGTTCGATTATTTCTTTTCAATGAATCTCTTAAGCTTTCTTTGATTCTATACCCTTAAACTCTTAAACTCTAAAATTATCTCAAGCTGTTCAACTTCATACTTTTAATGTTTAATCTGTTCTGGATTTCTATCTTAAGAAACTATTCGATGTTTTTTTCCAGAATGTTTTCAGTGGGTGTCTCCTCTTTTCAGGGTGTTCAAAATCTGTTTTTTGATGTATCAGACTCCCAGCCTATTTATATGCACTTAAATCTCTTTCTTCCTAATTTTAAGCCTTAGTGGATAATTAATTATCCCATCTTAGCCCTTAAAATCAGCCTTAGTGCAGCTCCCACTATTAATTATCTTTTAACTTTTTCAATTCCACTTAGAAATGTCCCCAATCAGTTCATTTGCAGCTTACCTATTAATTATTTATGGTTCCAATTCAAATTCACCCCTGAACTACCCCTGAAATCCCCTTACACCTTGGTGAATTACTCCCTCAAAATAATTATGAGAATAGCCCAAAAATATGGGTTAGTTTGACCCAATGGATAATCAAACAGGGACCTTAAGACCCCTGGACTGTCCCCTCCTGAACCTCAAAGGTTCAGGCAGAACCTGAGGTCTATTTGACTCAAATTGAAAGGGTCTGAATGACCAATTCCAAGATAGAGTTAGTTATGCAATCAGAAACTAATTCGAGTGAAAACCAAAACAAAATCAAATTACTATTGATTTCTTTTAAGCAAACAACCGAACTGATTAATCAAGTTATCAAAAATCCAATATAATTTAATTAACAACAAAATGCTATTCAATTTATGGAAACAAACACAATCTAATTCTAGTCCAGCATTCTTCAAAAACAGGAAACAAGCTATATTTAAATGGTTCAAAATTTAAAAACTATTTATCACATCATTCACAGAGCAGGAAACAAAGAATGAACATTTAACAATTTTTGAAACAAAACCTAATCTAAATCTTTAACTGATCCATTCAGAGAGAAAAAAAAAGAAAAGAAGAAGAGGAAGAAATTGAAATACCTAAAAATGAACAGGGGAACTCACCATTTCGTCCTGACCTGGTGACTGACTTCTTTGATTTAAGTCACCCAATAAGGTCAAGCACTTGTTCTTTGTTAAGAACAAGTGAAAGCCCATATCAGGTGGCATAAATTAGCCTCGATCTTCCCAAGGAATTGGAATTTTTTTGGTTCGAACTCTGACCTAATATTCGAAAGGTTCAGGAAGGATTCGAGGGAAACTAATGGTGGATTAGGGGTGAGGGGGTCAAGGAGGTCATTGGGTATTAGTTTGGGATCGATTGGAGATGGCGCCGCCACCGGGGAATCTTGTGGCGGCGCTAGGGTTCGTCCCTTCGAATCAAGATTCAAAGTGTTCTATGATGATTCGAAGGAATCAAAGCCTAGATCGGTGAATGGGAGGTCAAGATGGCTCGGTGGTGTTAAGGTGGGGTGGTTTGGGGCGGCTAGGGTTTTGCCTCCGATTCTTCGATCTAATATTCGAAGCACTTGAAGGTGATTCGAAGAAAAAGGGATGAAGATTTGGAATGGGAAGGTAAAGAGGAAGCGGTGGTGTAAGGATGAGGGTGTTTGGCCACCGTCCGCCGTCGTGGGCAATTTCTGGTGGCGGAGGACGGTGGCGTTACGGGGAGAGGGTGTTTGGTCTCTGATCCTAAGAGAGACGAGTGAAGGGAGGGGGGTCTGAGGGGGCAGGGTCGGGGGAATCTATATATACCGGGGTGAGAATTTAATCCAAACCGTTAGATCTGATGAGATCAACGGTTTGGATCACTTCATTAATGTGAAACGGTATCGTTTGGTCTTAGTGGGGGACTAGGTCGGTCCGGAAAAATAGGTCGGGGCTAGATCGGGTGAGGATGGACGCCTTTAGACCGTTGGATCGAGTTGATATTAAAGGCTCTGATTAATTGGTATCGAAACAACGTAGTTTTGTAACCATACTACGTCGTTTTGCCGGTCTTTGAGACTGAAAACTTGGACTGGGTATGGGGGTTAATTTGGGCTGGTTTTAACCAGTTTTTTGCTAAAATCAATTGGGCCAGGGGATTTTTGGCCCAATGTCAATTCTTTTCTCTTTTTTATTTATTTTGTTTTATTTATTTAAAACCAAAAATCCTACCTTAAATTATAAAAACCCAAAATTGATTTAAAAGTGCTAATCCACTTTAAATAATTTTTCCATAAGTGATTTAAATACTAAATAAAATAAATAATCACGCGATTTGACATTAAACACTGAAAAATGCAAAATACATATTTATTTTTTTATGATTTTCATTCTTTTTTGTAAAATAATTAATTATTGATTAATTCCAAAATTTCGATTTAAATTGTAAATACAATTGCAACATATTTTGTATTTCTTATTAATTTGACCAACAAAACATGCATACACAAATGCAAACAATTACCAAAATATCTCGAAAATTTATAAAATTGCACACAACAAAGTAAACATTTTTGTTTGAATTTTGTGGGAGTAATTCATGTGAGAAAAAAATCACGTGCTCACAATATATATATACTAAAAGTTTACCAAATAAGTATAAGTAAAAGATTTTTATTAGAGATTAACACGTATACAAGAACAAATTCAAATGAAATAAGAGAATTAAAATATAAAATCAATAAAAGATGGCAAACATATTTTATGTGAAAATCAAACATGGGTGCCACGATCTAAAATCTCAACCCGTCGTGATGTCGCCTAAGACGCTTGCTAGGCAAGCCAGATATAGCCATAAAGAACCATAATAACAGAAATGACAGAAATAACATAAGTCTAAATATAGCATAATTGTACCAACTCATGATAAATCCGCCAGAACCGATAAATACAGAGTCATGAGCTCTAATACAGAAAATACAAATCTGAAATGGCCAATTACAATACTATCTGAAATAAATACAACAATACATAGGAAAAGAGACGCCAAGACTGCGGTCGAGAATGCAGTTCTACCTCGTCCCTCGATGATCAGCTCAACAAGCAACTCTGCTGCTGATGATTGGGTCTGACACCTAGATCTGCATAATTAAGTGTAGAGTGTAGCATGAGTACAACCGACCCCACGTACTCAAAAATAATCATAACTAACCTCGGCAAGGTAAAAGAAACAAGAATTATGAATGATACCTGTTATAACCTGTACAGTTCATAAATTCAACAAGTACAGAACAATAATGTAATCAAGTCATAAAGCAGAATGAACCATCTGTGTGTGTGTGCGCGCGCACAATTACTCAAGCACTCTAGTCAGTCAATGATCCAACATATAAATATGATATGCAAGTAATCCAGGTAAATATCCAAGGAAATTGCAAGTAAGTATGAAATGCACAATCCAAAACAAACACTAGCCAGATTTACCTTAATATTTTCATATCCATTCCAAATTACTAATCAGTTATCCTAAATCCGCGTGTACATCATCAAGAAGGCACATGAGAGGGTGACCCTAGTGGGATGGATCCATATCCACATGCAGCATAACTAATTCAATGTACTATCAGCCCGGCGTGGTCATAGGCTCAATGCCATAATATGTCTGGTGTGGTCACATGCATAACAATACAATCCGCCCTACGTGGTCACATGCATAACAACACAATCCGCCTAGCGTGGTCACATGCATAATAACGCAATCTGTTTAACGTGTCGCAAGCGTCCAGTCCAAATCATGTCATACAGAAATAAATATACAAAAATACATATGTGATGAACGAATATCATATTTCATGCCCACAGACTGGTATAAATGACATGCTAAAGTGTAGGCATGTGCAAAGTGTGCTATTATGACTGATCAAATTGGCAATTTCATCACGGAAATATCAATTATTAAGTTCATTCAAGAAATTAGCCTCTATGTAACCTCAAATGGGGATCAAAAGCACTTATCCCATTATAAATAGTGAAAATTTTCTCCAAAATCACCCAAATCTGAGACCTACAACTCAGAATATAATATAATAACTCAAACCCTCGAAATAGAGTACCATATATTCTGCCCAGATGTTATACATCGCAATTTCAGGGTTGCGAACGCGAAACACAAATAATCACTGCCCCAGAAACGTGAAGCGCAACCATCTTGCCTCTTCACGAACGTGGGTGACCTTGTGCGATCGCGGAGGCTTATCGCCTAACACCCCAGCTGAACACCTCTTCTACCGAATGTATCACCATCCTCCCGATCACGATATCATGTGCCTCTCAAAGCTTCGTGAACGCGATATCCACTTCGCAAATGCGATGAATAGTTTCCCCTGCTAACACAATGCCTTCCGCGATCGTGACAGCCTCTTCGCGATCGCGAAGAAAAAAATCAGAACCTCGGAAACAAAAGTCCCAAACATGATGGAAATGGTTCGTAGCCCATCCGAAACACATTCGAGGTCTCCGGGATCCTGCCCAGTCATAGCAACCAGTTCAAAAATATAAGAAAAAATACATACTTTAGCCATCGACCTTGTACTCAAATTCCTTTTACACACTTGTTAAATACGAAAATAGTATTACACACCAAAACTTTTAAAAGTGTGTCAATTACACACCTTTTTGCCATGTGTTACACGCGTGTATTACACATAAAAGAGGCACGTGAAAACTAAAAAATTCACCTGAAATTGATTTTTTATTTTATTTTCCCCTTTTTTTTTATCTATTTCCTTTTCAAATTAAAGAAAAAAATATAACCCACATCTTCTTCCGCAACCACAAACCCCAACGTTTCCTCTCCTCCTCCCCCCTCCACCCTCTGTAGTTTTGTCTTCTTTCCTGACCCCATCCTAGTTTTATTTACCCCTCATATTTCGTCTCTCCAACCCCGTGACTAAGAAGAAGAAAAAAGAAGAACATAGTAGCTATTGGGTCTTTTAAAAATTACCATTATTGACTTTTAGAAAAAGCTTAAAAAATTTGTCGGGTCTTCTTTATTTCGATTTTCCATGACCTAGAAAATTGGTTGAATTCATGTGTTGAGTAAAAATTTACTTATGTAATTAATTTTGATAAAATTTTAAAAACACCATTAACAAGTTTGAAGCTTTGGTTTGAGCTTGAATTTAAAATTAGTATAAGCATTTGTGATGGATGTTGTTAAAACTTATAAAAAACGGAAAAAAATTGAATTTATAGTTATGGAAGAAAGTTCTTGTGGTAGAAGGGTTGATGGTAGTATGGTGGTGGTGGAGAAGATGATGGGGTTGGAAGATGAGGAGGGGAAGGGAGGCTTCTT
>MU749192.1:132110-154018 GCA_026770625.1 Nicotiana glauca | reverse complement strand
GCATGTATATCCTGATGAGGGACGATGTTATATTAAACATTGTGACTTGAACAAGGATTCTCTTATATTATTCCGGAGGGAATTCTTGCAAAATTTTCCCTCTTAATTCTTTATCCATAAATCATGGCCCTTATTTAATTATTTCTTTTAAAATACTTAGAATTCGATACGCGTCATTTAGCTAATTTTTCATGGCCCTCGCAAATTTAATTCAAATGTATAAAATTGAATTTCGAATTAGGTAGCGGGTTCAAGCTAGAAGGGTCTTCCCTTTTGTTTGAATTCGGACTTGAATTCGGGGCTCGAATTTATGAATGTGAATTGATTAGCCTTTTAGAGATAAATAGAAAAAATTGTAGTTGCTTCAGGCTGGCCCTTAATAAAAATGAGATGAGCATCGTCGAACAAAAATTCAAAATTGCGGGGCCCTCAATAATCATCTATTAAAAAATACTTAGAAACTCGGGACGGGCCGTTTAGCAAATTTCACGGCCTTCTCAAAAGATAGCAAACGCGTAGTTGCTTAGACGCGATTCTAATAAAATTACATTCCTAAACTCGGGTGTGCATTTCATGCAACCCAAATCCAAATCCTAAAATGTTGAATAAGAATGTATCGAGGATCCGGGTGCATTTCATGTGACGTGATCCGAAAATACGTTCTTAAACGACGTTCACTTTCTTAAAATAAAATAATTTGACAAAAAGCGGTAATTAATTTTTAAAAAATGCACAAATAGGATAATATGTATAAAAATCAAATATTTTTAGCCAAATATGACAGTTGAGTGACCGTGCTAGAACCGCGGAACTCGGGAGTGCCTAGCACCTTTTCCCGGGTTAACAGAATTCCTTACCCGGATTTCTGGTTCGTGACTGTTAAACAGAGTCAAACCCTTCCTCGATTCGGGATTTAAAAACGGTGACTTGGGACACCATAAATCTCCCAAGTGGCGACTCTGATTTATTAAATAAAAACGAATCCCGTTTCGACTGTCCTTAAAATGGGAAAACTCCTTTATTACTATATCCCTTCCCGGGATGTAGTAAAAGCCGATAAGCTATAAAGCGGTAAAAAGAAGGTGTGACAAATACAAAACAAGAAAAAGAGATACAAAACAAGAAAAAGAGAAAAATACATATTAAATAAAAAGAAACAAAAAGGAATTAAAGGAAAAAGAGGGTTGCCCGAACTGGGCCAGTCTCAACTTATTTCGTATGGCCCAAATTAAAGACATTACCCAGCCCAAATCATTCTCCATACCCGGTCCTGCATCAGGCTAGAAAAACATTGAAACGACGTAGTACTGTGGCCAAACTACGTCGTTTTAAGTTTTAAAAATTAAAAAGGAGATCTTGGCCTTTCATTTAAACTCAATCCAACGGTTGACATTAATTCCACAATTCCCTTAATAAAGTCCGAACCCTCTTTCATATTAACCAAGTACACCGTATTAGGTCGTCTCTTCAACCTTCAATCTCACCATCACCGCCACCACCGGAATTCGCTATGCTGTGGCGATGGACTCCCAAATCGACTGAAAACTTGACCAAATAACCACCTTCATGTCCCCATTCCAAATACATGATTAGTTTCTTTCCAAAAACCACGCCTCCTCTTCAAGTCAAAGATCTAAGACAACACCGAGGTGTTCTCCGATGGGGCTCTCCTCTCCGGTTCTCCTTCATTCTTGGCTCCTGGTGAAAACTGTGACAAAAAACACAAGCTTTTGGAGAAATCAAGGCTAGTGCTCAGTGTTACAATTCACGTCATGGAGTCAAATCTCCCACCACCATTCCTCAAATCACCGCCAAACAGAGCTGATCCCACCCGCCATTTCTAGGTTTTCCAAGACGACTCGTTGCCCGACTCTGTTTCTTGGTACTTTAACCGATTCGGAGCTGAACAACCGTGGGTTTAGCTTCCCATTTTTTGGCGGTCCCAAAACGGTGAATATTGATGAGATTCTTGTGAAGAAAGAGTAGAAATCTACAGCTTGATGTCAAACCTTAGTTGTAATTTCTTTTCCTTTCTTAGTTCTTGATTAAATGTTAATTCCCTGGTTATCCTTCTTCATCTTTTCTCATTCCTTCTGGTTCAACAAGATTCGATTAGGTTTTCTATTAGTAATAAGATAGGTTCTTTTGTTAGTATTCTGATTTGGTCTGTCAACTTTGGGTGGATTAAAACATTGATTGCATTCTTTAGTAAATTGACTAGTTTTTAGTTGTTTCTGATTCAATAGCCTGTTTATTTCTCTGCTTACGATTACTAATCTGTCAAATAACTTGTTTAATTGTGGGAAATTATGGATTATTTGTGCGTTCCTATTGATACTTAAGGGCTTCTGGTTGTGTAGTTTATTGACTAGGCTTAGTCTATCTTTGAATCTTTTGAAATAGCCCAGTTCAAATTCAGTTTTAAGCCATTGGGCTTTTTGACTCATAGTCTGTTTTAGCTTAGGTAAATAACAGGGTATTGAAGGGTAGTTTAGGTATATGGGGGCAAGGGAATCTTTCAGCAACTGAATGGGAAGCTCTAGAACCTTCTAGATAAAATTCAAATCAGAATTTTGATAACTTAAGGTAGAAACTTAGGCAGCAAGTTAAAGAATAAAGGACTAGTTAGGTAAAAATGAAAATAAAAAGAGAGGGAAAATGGGTAGTGAATCTAGAAGCTTCCCTGATTTTCTTCTTATAAAAGGCACTCCTTCTTTACCTTGGAGAAAAAGTTTGGAGCCCTCAAATTCCCCCAAAAATATCTCCAAGCTGAAACAGATATGAAAATTCAAAAATTTCAGATCAACATTCTTTATTAGATCTAGAACTTTCAGAAAACCAAAAAAAAAGATCAAAATCTTCAAAACCAAAAAACGTACTGTTCTATTGAATTTCCTAGCTAATTTTCAGTTTGAGTAATCAATTTGCATTTCCTGGTTTAAGTTCTGGTGGCTAGAAGTTTCAGAAACACTTTCCGATTGATGTCGAGTGAATTTGGTTTCAAATAAGTTGGTTTTAGTTGAGATTTGGGTCTATTGAAAGTTTTAGAGGATATTAGAGTGCATTTCGATTCGATTTAGTGCTATTCAAGTTATCTTGAGTGGTTTCATGTTTAATCTGGGATTCAGTCATTTGCTGGGTTCATTTTAGGTTAATTTGGTGTTGTGTTTGGTGATTTACTGCCTCTGTTTGATTTTCAAAACACTTCTGAACTTCTGGACTTGTTCTGGCTTGCCTGTGATCATCTACTGTTACATTGTTGTTGTTGATCTCATTTTCTTCCTCCTATTTCGTTTTCCAGGTACATCTTCTGATTTCCTATGAACTATTGAAGGATTGATGTATTTTTATTGGAGGAATACATGTTGAAGTGATGTTGTTTGAAGTCATGAGTTATTTCAATTCTGACTGATTAATAAAACAATCTGTTTGCCTGAGAGTTTACGTCATTTGTATAATTGGACTGTCAATCTATAATGAACTAATTGAGCTATTAGAGTAACAATCAGTATGCCAAAGCAGTCTAGTTTCGTATTTTGTAATAGAATTTCATAATCAGAAGTTAGCTAGAATTGGAAGTTATTTACCTGTGATTTTCGTTTATAGTTGATCACTGGGAGTTCAATTGATAGGCCAGCGATCTAAGTGTGTTATAACTTGGGTTGTTTTGGCGTAATGTGATAATGGGAATAGGAAATTAATTTCTAGATCTATGACGTCATTTGTTTTAATTGAAGAGTGAACAGAAAGCCACTGTGAAATCGGTTTACATGGCTTGTTAAATGGTAGAATTGTTGGACGGTTAAGTTATGTTTAATTTCACAAATCTGCTTTGGAACTGAATCGGACTTGATCTATGGTTCGTTGTTAGTAATTATCACCATTTTGTCATAAACAATTTATTAGTAATAATTCTTGTTCAATTGGCATCACATCTTGCTTGGAATAATTTATCAGTGTTTTTAAATCTGTTTCATCGTCAATATTGCTGGAAGCCTGATTCACGCCCACACCGGCCAGCTGAAGGCACCCAGGCCATGGCCATTTTAATTCAATTTGGGCCAAGGGCGATATCAACAGTCCGAGACTGGGCGAATTTGAAACCAAAACTTGAATTGTGAGTCAAGTGAAAGACTCAAAACCAAATAGAAAATCATAGCCACTTTAGGATTAACCTTTAAATAAAAATGATAAGACGAGCCCCGCCGAATAAAAATGCAAATTATGGGGCCCTCATTCCATGCTTAATTAACAAATACTTAGACTTCGGGATAGGTCGTTTAGCGAATTTCAGGACCTTCCCCAAAGATAATAACATGCTAGTCACTTTGGGCACGTTGTTAATAATCTTACCTTCTTAAATATGGGTGCACTTTTATGTGACCCAAATCCAAATCTCAAGGAAGTCGAAACGTGTCAAAAATCGCGGGTGCATTTATGTGACGCGATTCGAGACATGTTTTCATGACGTTGCAATTCTCTAAAAATAATAATAATAAAAGCGGTTCAAAGTTAAAAGCATATAGGTTAAAACATGTAATAAAATCAAATAAATAAGCGAAATATGACAGTTGAGCGACCGTGCTAAAACCACGAAACTCGGGAATGCCTAACACCTTCTCCCGGGTTAACATAATTCCTTATCCGGATTTTTCATTAATCTCCCAAGTGGCGACTCTGAAATCTAATAAAAAATCTTGTTCCAATTGTCCTTTAAGTGAAAAAACTCCTTTATACCCTTGCGAGTCTATCGAAAAAAGAGGTGTGACAAGAACAATATTATTTTATGAAAGCATAACTTTTTATACGAGGAAAGCAACCTTATAGTTTAAAATTCAAATCGAAACCAAATAGAGATCACATTTCAGGAGCTAATTTATTGCATCAAGGGCCATATTTGAAAATTCCACAATAACAAACACCGTCAGAGTTTACCCCTCTAGACTTTAACATTAAGGAATGTTATACAAATCGCAGATGACAAATCATAAATGCCTGATTCATATATATTCGTGCTTGATTTCAGCATTCACACTTTATCCTCAACGAGCAAACATTTCAGTGTCAAACAGCCCAATAGTTTTTGTTAACATCCACATAAACACGATTAACATTAGTATGGAGATACTAAACATGATAATAATTTGGCTATTTACACGCTTTAAACTAACATAAAAATAAACTTTTATATGATTCGAACACAAATAGATCTCACACACAACTCAAAATTCTGATCTGGTACTTGACACTTTATAAAATCAGTCAAGTAAGAACAAACAACAAGTAAAGAGTTCATTGAATAACGGAGAGATTCAATTATTTCAAAAAAAAGATAAGAACACAAACTTAGAGGTGTGCTCCTAGTAGTCGGGAATGGAATCAAAATTGCCAAATAAAGGCGAATTAGTGAATGATGGAGCTCAGCAAATTAACAATACAACAACATTGGAAATCGAATGTCGCTTTAAATGAGATTTCTCTTTAAAACTCCAAAGTGTGGAATAAAACCCGGCAATGGAAGAGTAATTTCGCAAAAATTGCTTTTGATTCTCATATCTCTCTGTTTTTGGAAACCTTTTGTTCTTAATCTCAGAAATGGTCTTTTAATTTCAGCATCAATTTCCTAAATGGGCCAGTTTTGGTGCGGCAACGGAAATGGAAAAAAAGAGGGGTAAGAATCTGATTTTTATTTTGGCAATCTACTAGGCAGGGCCTAGGGCTGATTTTTTATAAATATAGAAAATCAAAAGTACATAGTTTGTCCGGAGGTCTAACAAAATGAACAAGATAAAAATTGAAGACAACATAGAACCTATTACCAATATTGAGTATAGTACTTAACATAGTTATCACATGATGAAAACTAACAAATTACTTATGCTATAGCTATCAAAATCAATGTTTTTATGAAAATGTATTACTGCCAGAACGTGCTGGTTGTCAGAGTTTTGGAGACTTTAAGGAATACATGTTGTTCCGCTAGCAGGCCACGGAGTCACCTTCTATAATTTCCTTACTACGGTTAATTATATTCTTAAAAGTACTGTATTTTCATATTTGTATTCCAAATAGTATTGCATTTTGAGACTTCTTGTGTAGTCTTTGTAGCACTTATGACTCTTTATTACCGGGTTTGGGGATGTATGACTGATGTATTCACTTTATGGCTATGTTATGGCATTTTCAGCTTTTATTGAATAGTTAAGTTGCTATATTCTATTTGATCTAATCATGTAATAGAGTTACCGAATGTTAGAGACTAGGTAGCATCTTGATCCTTAAGATGAAATTTGGGTCGTGACATTGGAATATCTCGGTTGAGTGCTGATCCTACTCCCCAAGGTCGGGGGTGACAAACGACTTGAGTAGATATGGTTGAAATTTATTGGAAATACCTGAACGGGACTATATATATAATTTGAGGAACAATAAGGGTTATTTGAACTGGTTTAGAGTAAAAATTCATGGCTAAAATTGAGTTGGAAAGACATCACCGAGAAACATGTATATTGTGCGTATATTCATGTATATTACATGTATCAATTGACCTATATATATAGGAGATACACAGTGTATATGAAAATATACAGCTGATATGCACCAATATACACTCTTTAGTTACCAAATCTTTTCCTTACATACTTGAAATCCAAATGTAATTCCAAATTCCCTCTGATCAGTTCTAAATGAGCTATATTTTGGAACAAAATCTCCAATAAATAGATAAAACAAACCTCAAAAATCAATATGAGGTTATATTCATGAAGTCAATGAACCCAATTTGTCGTCTTCATGAAATCAGCTTCGAATTCTAAGAGTTCCAGAAACCAAATATAGTTAACACATAACAAAATATTTTACGATTTCCTCTATCTCTGTTTAGGTGCTGGTGTTTAACTCGATATGGAGTTTAAGAAACGAAAAAAAAACCTTCGAAATATATTGTCTAAAGCAAATCATATATATTTGTATGATTGTAAATCATTTTATTAAGTGTAAATTGAAAAGCCTAAAGTGAAAATAGTTCTAAATAAGGAAGTATGATATTCTTTTTAGTAAAGATTAAAAAGAGAAGTATGACATATTAATTTGGACAGATGGATGTTTGACCAAAAAGTTTGAGACTCTTTGGTAACTTCAATTATCGATAATGAAAAAGATAAATCTTAGCCAAGCATAATAAGCTTCAGATCTAAAAGTGTATAGCGAAATAATCAATGAAAAGTAGGAACATTCTACATTCACTGATCAGTGTTTCTTTGAAGAACATGCTCTCACGCAATGGTCTTTTTCGTCATTATTCTAGTACCGTTCTTACTTGACATACACTATCGATGATTTGACTCCGTGGTTGGTCGTGGTGATTTTCGCTATTACGCTACCTGGGCGAGATCCCATCTTGGTTGACCACTATGGTTAGATTTTATCCTATATAGTTAGTCCCTCCATCCGTAAAGGTCGTCCCTTGGTGGGCTTGGTGGGCATATTCTGTTGATTCAATGGCTAGGAGAAATCTGACTGTTCATGTCTTGAATGAGGTTTTTAGATCGAGGCGATAGCGCAACGCTTCGGCGATGCCTTTGGATCCTCGCATCCGTTCAGTGTAGAAACGTTGCATTGATTCGAATCATCATTTGTAGTTACTTCCATTACGACACATGTTTCTTAGGGATTTAACCGTTTCATGCCCTATCAGTTTTGATTGGCGAATTTATGTCCCTATAAATAGGGGAAAACACCATTCTATTGGCTCACTCTTTTGATTTATCAAAAGAATTTTATGAATATTCATCTTCTCCAACACTTCACATTTTCGATTCTCTCTAGTTAGTCGAAGATTAACATCGTCGTCTTCCCTCTTACTTCCATTTATTCATTCACTCTATTTATTTAAGATAAATGGATGGTACTTCTTCTTGCACTGATAATCTTAACGCAGTTCCAGTGTCAGAAAATGATGCTCTTGCTCCCGGAGGAGTAGAAGTTATAGAGGATGAGGGGGTTACAACAGCGGCCAAAATATTGCCTCGTCCAGGGAAGCTTGGTCCGATTTCAATAGCCCTTCAAGAGAGGAACCGAAACCTGTTTCCTCTATTGTAAATGAAACGGCGATTTCGGAGCTGATGGCCTAGTAGTGGGTTCCGCACCACGTCGAGATGCTGCCGGAGGTAGGAGATGATATTATACATTTCGACCGCCTAAGATATCGTACGTTCTACACATATTCTTTTGTTGTCGGATATACACTTCCTCTCCCTTCTTTAGTTGTAGATTTTTTCCATTTGGATGAGGTGTGTCCGGCTCAACTTTCGCTGTACTCATATAAATATTTCCCCATGCTACTCAAGTTCACAGAACTTGTTGGTTGGGAGATCACTCTGAGACATATGCTCAATAATTTTGCCCCTTAACTCATTCGAAGCAGGATGATTCACATGCGCTATCGAGGGACTAATAGTTTGGGTGTAAAGATGGACGATAGAGCCAATCGTCATTTCTATGAAAACTTTTTTATGAACGGACCGGGCACCTTTTGGCGGATTCTACAGGGTTCCCCGAGAGGTGAAACTTCGCACGTAAGTTGTTGTATCTTTTGTTTGAATGATAGTCGAACATTTTTTTTTTGGCAGTATTGAATCATTTTTGCTTTTGTAGCTGCGAGACTCCCCCTATGCCCGTTGACGATATCTGTGAAAGGGTGAATGTCATTCTTCCTCATACGACGGGAGTCTATGAATGGTCATCCTTCTACAAGAAATATGGACGTAAGCCCCTTACTGGTAAGTAGTTTTGCCACAAATTCTGTTTTCTGCCTTGCAATTTGACTTTGTTGCTTATACGACTATTATCGTCATTAGGGAGAGTGTGAAAGGCGAGGGCTCCTCCACTTGCATTTCGTCAGTCGACGTCTTCTACTCTGCCCGTATCAAGGTCTACTGTCCAACCTAAGGTGAGGGCTGCGCAAGTTGAGTCTACGACCGGAGCCGTGTGCATGGAAGTTGTTCTCTAATCTGGGGCTCCGACTTCTACTGTCCGCTCAACATAGGGGTATTCCCGTGCTGAGGATGGAGAAGGCCGTCAGAGAGGCAACGAATAGAGTCCAAAATGGCTCCTTCAGTCGTGGTATGTTAAAAGGGCGTCATTCCCTTGACGTAGTTTGGAATGGGAGGTGATGATAACCCGTATGTAGTGGTAGACCCGGTGATTGTAACCAACCCAATAACAGAGGATTAGATTGCTGTTATTAATCAACAAACTACTACGAAGGGGAGTCGGGATCCCGACACTGATGTTACCACTTTGGGCGGGTCTTTATCTTCCGGACCCGGTCATGCTTCTTCCTTGGTTGCAGAATGAGGGAATGGTATCGTGGTCGATGACTATGAGTCTGAATCCAATCTTGATCCTGACAATGTTAGGATGTTCGAGGAAGGCATTACTCATACGGTGGGAAGTGCTGGAGGTCCGAACCATATACTTGAAATCCCGTCGAAGATTAAACCCTTGCGGGACACAGAGGATTTGCTACCGCAGTTTGACTTTTTGTTATTTACCGCAGAGTGTGAGGCTTTTCGGGATGTCTGTGATGTATATTTGATGTGTTTATTGTGAAAATGGTAAAGACAATTAAATTTGTAAAATGGGACTCTAAAATTACGTGATCTATTCCCAAGCTAGTTGTTAGAGCAGATGATGCTACTGTTGTGAATTTTAACGATAGAGCGCAAACTACAACGAGATAAAGGTCGAACCGTAGTACCTGCTGCCCGGATACGAGCCTGGCCGATAAGGACTTTGGGGTGAAGCTTAAGATATTGGGGATAAACAAGGATGATATAACGGTTGGGGATATAATCAAACAAAGCTATTTATAACTGAAACTAAGTTGTACGATAAAGAACACATATAGAGGCAAAGGATATCGAGGTATCCTCGGTATCAGTGAGAGCTAATAAGTTTTAGTAAGAAGAGGGAGAGAAAGATATGATTGCACTTGTGGAGAAATGGAGCAACATTAGTGGCTTACACGGTAGAGCGAGTCCCCTTTATATAGGAGAGGAAACTTAGTTACGAAGAAATGTATATTTGATTTACGAAATATGGAGATGTGATGTCTTGATTCGACGCCCCAACGTAGGCTATGGATAGGCCAGCCCTGTCAGACTCAACCGTGTGTTTTGAGGGCTTCCCCCCTTCGTCTTTATCTCGGCCTCAAATCGGGCCTTGACAAGCCCCGAAAGAGAGGGCTAAGTCATTGCTTCATCTCCTCGAGTTCTCGAGATACATCTCCGAGATGGCTTCATGGTGAGAAATCGGGCCATCTAATTTCACCGCGTACAGATAGTCTCTGTGTTTCTCAGAACAAAGCATTGGGAAACGATTATGACCATTGACTCCTCGAACTCCTCATGGCGATATTACAGTAGCGATTCACACTGTGGTGCAATCTTTTGTGATAGATTGCATATCTCATAGACTCATGCTCAATACTCTACCATTTTCGTTCTTCAAGGTAAAAGTACTACCCGTCTATTTGGTTTTTCAAGGATGCAATAATTACATTCATTGGTAATTTTTCCAGAGCCTCGATGATCGTGTTGTTTCCCCTATAAATGGGGTGCCTTGGGATTGATTTTCCTATCCCAGTATCATCATCGGAATGCTTTCCTATCCCTTAAGGTAAGCTTTGGCCCTTCACCAGGATGTCCCTTTGTTGAGCATAATCACGTTGTCCCGCTATGGTCATTGGTATGTTGGTTTTTGATGCTGTCGTTGGCCCAGGTAGTGATTGACAGGAAACCGGTCTTCCTCTTATGTAGACAGTCGTTCAGATTATACACCACTACTCAAAAGGAGGATCGGATTATACACCGCTGCTCAACTTCCTACCCCGGCTCGACGTGAAACTCTGCCCCGAGCTGGGAGCCTGCACGACTCGATGCTCAAAGAAGTGTATTTGAAGTAACCATGCAAGCGAGACCGAGGGTTGTTCGGTCCACTGTCTCTCCAAGGCTCCCTTTTCCAAAGATGGTCCTCGAGCTTTAGAGAGCTATTATGTTTTTTCATCCCTCCCCGCTCCCCAGTTCATCTTTTGGAGATATTAGTGTGGAAAGTCGGGGTAGGGCTCCGAAGGTGCTCTGGGAGACATTTTCTTTGAGGTCATGCGTCCGGGGAATATGGTATTTTGCAGTGTTAACGTCACGGTGGATCGTCGGCCACTTGGACCAGGACCCCGACCTTCACTATATATACATTTTTGCCTTTTTACTTTTATGTTGAGACCCTTCGTGGGCCTTTTTTAAACGTATATAATAACCCTTTGGGGGCTGTTGTAGATGAATTTTTATGAATATGAATATATCCCTTTGATTTCTGCTGAGTAACTGCATGTTTTTATACCCCTTGAGTCCCTTTGAATTCCTCTTTTTTCTTCTTGAACGCTGATATTTGGCCGGGGTGCGAGCATTCTTTAAGCTCCTCTACTGATCGACATAGCTCCTTTTCAAGGCTATCATTGTACTTTGGGGTAATCCTGGAGTGATCGGATAGGACTGGGCTGCTTGGGCCTTTTGAATCACATAGACATAATGTGTCGAATTTCAGGGCCTTCGAGCATGTTATCTTGGATGAAGGCCAGCTTCGGGTACTGGGGGGTCCCCTTTGATATTTTCTGTGGACAGCTTCCTTTAGATACGTACGAGATAGATTTTTTTCCAAGGGGTTGCCTACACTCAGGCACCACTTCGTACCATTGCGGAGCTTTCGCGATTGGAGCTTCTTGCATTAATTTTTTTATTTTTTATTTTTCAAGAAGGGCAATCACTAAAACTTAAATGACCTCACGTTGAGTGATGACATGGAAAGCTTCACCAATTTCAGTTTCTATTCGGTGGGGATCCTCGAGGTGGGATGCTATCTCGATCTCGGAGATAATGCGGACGGTTCCTCGAGTCTTGCGTTCTTGTCAAAGGATACTTTTGGTGTCGGATATCATCCCATTGGACTATATCACTGTCGTAGGCTCCTCGGGACTGACTCCGGGTAGGCAAAACGTTCTCGTTTCTTATCATATAAGTGGGGTGGCTTCGGCTTCTTCGCATGACTTCACTATTTTGAGGTAGTTGTACTCTCGCTTTTGCATAGGGTTCCTTATTTCCACAGGTACAAAAAGTGTTGGTGCGCACCATTGCTTTACTCTGTTAGTACCATAGTCATGGCAACCACTTTGGGGGCGGCATGGCAGAGAGTGGAGACTGTTGTTCCCGGCACTCGGGAGTCGATGGATTTCTTTCTGAAGACGGTATCTTTGATAAGGGGCGAGCATTTTGAGATAGTGAGAAAATTATACAGATGGAGTGAGGGGATAATATTGTAGGTGCTTCCTTCGGGTGAGAATATTATAGATTACACTGACGGATTCTTGAGTGTATACCTGTATCCTTTCATGTTTGGCCACCTTGACAGGGTCATACTTGATTTTTGCTTGAAGTATCAGGTTACTCTGGCATAGAAACATCCGTCGTTTTGGAGGGTGGTGCTGATGATGAGGTTCTTTGCCGAGATAGCCGATCGTGAATTCACGCTCGCTCACCTTATCCGGTTGTATCTACCCTTTCATCAGCAGGGCCTGCTAACCCTGAAGTGTCATTCATCCCCGCCCTTTGTTGTCGATGACGAAGAGGAGGAGGTCGAGAATTGGACGGTTGGTTCGTCCGGGTTCGTACGGTCGACATTATCCTCGTAGATCTTTTGCCATTTCCCGAAGGGTGGAATTATGCGCGTAAGTGGAGCAGCTGGTGCTTTTTCAGGTTGTACCTATAGCGGAAGTTTGTTAAATAATAGTGCTTATACCTTGTAGTAGCAATTTCATGGAGGCCAGGCGAAGTATCTAATCTGCCCAGCTGGGTCTGAAGGCTGGTGACCTATTCGTCTTGCGACGAGCGTCGGTGGGGAGCAAAATACCAAGGTATGTGCACGTGTTGACTTTGCCTCGACCCTCATATGTTTGAGGTAATATTTTCCCCTTTTTAATTGCATTGGATCTGCTGCATGCAGGCATCGGTCAGTTTCTTGGGATGAGACAGTGCTCTTCTAGAGAGGGGAAGGAGTCGTTGACCTCTCTTCTCGCCCCTCGAGGCGATAGAGCTTCTAGTGGCGCTGACCAGGCTAGTGTCTCCAAGGAGAAGGCATTGTCTGAGTCCGCTGCCCCCGGAGTACCTGATTCTAAGTCGCCAATGCCATTGAGCGGATATGCTTTGCCCGAGGCTGGCTCTCTCGGGGGCGAAGGGACAGGATTAACAGGAGTATGCTCCGACTTCGAGGAAGTCCGCTGGCTTCACTTCATCGTGAGTTTAGGCACAGTTTCCCTGCATTCCACGTCATTCATTTATCATTGTGCTTTCCTTGTGCTGGCCTGTGACATGCTGATGTCTGAGCTGGTCCGTCAAGGGGCCAAGTTTTAAAAAGTTCAGGGCGAGGGAGAATCTCTTAGGCTGCTTAGTGAGGAGAAGGAGGAAGGATTGCTACATTGGTAATATGAAGCGTACCGGTGCTCGAATTATGAAAGTTATTTGATGGAGCAGGTAACTTTATGGAGCTCAAGATTCACTTTTCAGCCTTTTTAGTTTAATGCCCTTCTTTGTTATATCAGTTGCAGAAAAAGGCAAAGTCCATGGAGTACCTTAAGGTCGATATTGATCGCGCTAGAAATGCTTGTGGCGAGCTAAGGGCTCAGGTGCAAGCTCATGTTTTAGAGGAGGCAAGTGCCTTGGCCAAGGTTCATGCCTTAGAAGTCCAACTTTGCTTGGCTCAAGATAATGCCAAAATCGAAGTCGATATGATCGAGAAATTAGAATCTGAACTTTTGAAGACCAGGGCCGGGATAATTGATGCCCGAGCCAAGGCGATGCTAAGCCAAACCAACGCTGATCAGGAGATGGAAATCCATATGAAAGATGTCGCGGATGCTCAGGCTGAGCTAAAGCAAGCCTTCGTCCGGGAGAAAAGGATCGAGGAATATGTCCGTTGAAGATTCCGAAGAGAAGTACTTGAGGAGATTGGTGCGAGTGGCTTTGTTCTTTCTGATGAATTGGATTGACCAAGTGAGGATGAGTGTGACACATGGTTATTTCTTGCTAACGGGACAGGAAGTGAACCCCCTGAGCTGTAGCCGTTCGGAACAGATCTTCTTGTGTGATATATGTAGAGCATGTCTGTTCATGGAGAGCGTATATCCTCCCTATTTTCCCCTCTGCGTGCATGAAATAAGAAGAGACTTTGAAGCATTACGTCTTCCGTATCTCTTTCTGTTATTACCTTCAATTAGGCCTTTCGATATTTGGCGGGATCCACGTAGGTCGGGGACCAACCGGCCTAGCTCGGGGCTCCTAGGTGTGATTTATGATGCGAGCAAGCGTTGCGGTCCATGTGCTTTGTCCGTTCGTTCAGGTCCCGTCTCCGAGTCATTTTGCGAGTCGAGCTGTAAATTGTCTTTAAGCTCTTCCCTGTCCGCACGGGCGAGTGATGTGGCCTTCTTTGCCTCGAGTCAAAATGACCTTACAAGTGTGTGACCCAGATGCTCACTCGGCTGGCGATCATGGCATTTGAGCCATGCCCTTAGGCATGCTTTAGTTTTGTGCTTTTTACAGGACCAATGTTCGAATCACGTTGGTCGTGAAGACCTTCTGATATGTGGCTCGTAGGCTTGTTTAGTTAACTATTTTGGATCCGGTCTTCGAATTAAGTTATGATTAGAGCTCACTTTGATCCTCAAGTTGTCAATTTGGCTGGCGACAATGGGTTTTATGCCTTTTGGTCGAAGAGACCTTTTGATATGTGGCCCATAGGAATGCTTAGCTGTCGATAACGGCTCTCATGCTATTTTTGCCCTTGGACTTTTTATAGGCTTGTTTTCTGCTCGTTAAGGTCTTTTGAAAGACTGTTTGCCTGACCGGTCATCGATTCTGGAAGAACCTCGATTTCAAGTTGTTTATCAGCGATATTTCGAGCACCTCAAAAAGTTCATATACCGTTGTTTGCCTGCTGAGGAAAGCCTATTTTAACCGGTTCTTTACGAAGTATAATCTAAGTAGTGGCTTGCGATTTTTGTTTAGCGACGGTCAGGCATCCCCGAGTCGTATTATTTTGGCTGTATTAGCCATTTTGACCATAGTCATACGCATTTAGCCGTATATATTTTTGATCCCGAGTGATAGTTTAGGCATCTACATCGAGGGTATCCCTTTTGGAATTCTTACAAATACGATATATAGCCTAAACTTCGGGATTTTCATGTCTGTTGAGGTATTACAGTTTGTCATGCCTGTTAAGGTATTACAATTTGTCATGCCTATTAAGGTCTTACAGTTATTGGGTGATGTATAATGGACCTGGTTATGACGAGTCTAGCCATTAAGGGTCTTACAGTTTTGGATTTTCCAGCACATGGTGAGTGACGACAGCCTCCGAGTCATCAAGTTGTTCAATCACGAGGACCGCTTCTTGTGAGCTCGAAGTTGCCTTGTAGGTGCTTTATGAGCCTGGAGTTCCGATCCTGAGATCGTGCGAGTTCCTATTTGTAAACATTAAGTCTCTGAGTATTTTAGGAATGCATTCGGTGGAGGGGGGCCCCTGCCGGGGATACACTTGAGATTTCTTTGTTCGGAGAATAGAATGTCGAGAAAATATCCTTTTATTGCTTGGTATAGATGTACAATGTTTTGTCATTGTGAACTCGACACATGCGTGCACAGCTTCTCGAACCATTTTGGCCCAGCATATAATTCCAAATAAGGGTTTAGTTTGCTGTATCTGGGTCTTCCCGAGGGGGATGCTCCAAGAGGCAAACTATCGTTTGTTGTTGGGATATCGGAATAAAGCTCGTTACATCATCGAACCTTTTTATGGTATGTTGTTCTGCAACTAATCTTGCTGATAAGGTTCCTTTCCGGGTGGGAGCCCGGCTGATCAGAGAAAATGCGATGGTTGCCTATATGAAGCCTAGAAATATCCGGGTAGAGTCATGAGAACCTTCGAATATTCTAGCCAGCTATCTGCATTCAGGTTAGTAAAAAGAAAACCAAGGAGAAAAGCAGCTCTTTCTCTTATCGCGGGGTCTGTAGGCGATGTTCCAGGACTCGATGTGTCCCTGTCGGCTTATTATAGTTCTGCCCTTTGCGAGGAATCTCATTCTTTTGTTGAGATGGGACCATCGGTGCCTTCGGGTAGTCCATCGATGATCGTCTGAATAAGACGTTTATAATTTGCGCTTCCTTTGATGGTATAAAGCCCGAAGTCCCGGCTCGAACTCAGGTGGGCTATATTGCGAGAACAGTCTTTTCAGTGATTTGTCATTTTAAATTCACCAATAATTCGGGATGTGGGGGCGATTTAATCTGTTAATGCTGATCGCCCTGTTGACCTTTTGTCCGGTACCATCGTTGTAGGTGACCGAACTTCCTAAATCTATGAACACATGTTTTATTTAATATTAAGTGGATGAGGGAGAGGTTTACCAATGTGCTGATGCGACGCTGGGGTGGAGTCGTGGTGCCCTTTTCCCTGGATGCAAGAGTGTCCTTGGAAATATTTCCCTGGATCTGTCTTTGTACCAGTGGCAGGTATTTGTACTCCACATGTTATGAGTTCTCGTAGGGTGTCACCACTCCTCCATTGTCGCGGTGATATATCGTGGCTTGTTTACTTCATCCTTCACGGTTGCCTTCTTTCCTCGGGGCCAGTTTTGATCTTGATCGTTCAATAGTACTCGTCGGCAATTTTAACTGAGTAACACAACTTTCATATTTTTGAGATGGGAGTCATTCGTGGCCCCACTGACGCTTGCGTCCTGTAGATTTTGGGTCAGGTTGTGGTTCTTTCGAAGGGGCTTTAGTCGAGTAGGCCTGAGTCGCTCAACGTTCCTGGTTTCGCTTATGGTGACTACGATATTAGGCATAACAATGTTGAGCCCGTACTCTGCTGGACAAGGTTCTTCTGCTGGCTGTTCCTTATCGCATCTAGTTTCCATAGAAGTTCTCCGAGGACGTCGCACTCAAACTACTCCCCTACCGTTGCGAGGTAGGTTGGACCTTCAGGCATTCGTCCCATTAGCAGCGCATGGACGGTATCTCCATCCGTTTGGCATTGGTTTCTTCGTGGAAGGCCTGCTTGGGTGTGTTGTTCTTGTAGAGGTTTCTGGATGGTCGCTCATGGCCCTAATTAGTGGCCGGTGCTGCTACGCTGGGGGCCCTCGGATGGCTTTGCAACTGAGCAATGGCCAATTGTTGTGCCAGCAACATTTCAAAAATAACGTAAAGACTAAATTCCTGTTCTTCCCAGGCCGAGGTTTTTTGAACTTCCTATCGATCATTGTGTCACATGCTTCTGTTGGTGTAAGAAGTTTCGTTGACTTGTTGTGCATCCTGTCAGTCCTCGTACTCTAGTACTGGTCCGGGTGCGTTATCGGGATCTTGTAGTGGTGCTCTGGCGGCCGGGATAGCTACATCATTTTCCTAGTGATCTTCGAAGTGATTGTTCTCAACTCTGTTTACTGAGCCAGACATTTTTACCAGAAATCAAAGGATCTTGGACAAGAAAAATTGTGAAATATCATATGCGTTTGTGTAATCAAACTAGCAAGAAAATAATCAATATTATTTTTAGCCCCACGGTGGGCGCCAAACTATTTACCGTGAAAATTGTAATGACAATTAGATATGTAAATTGGGACTCTAAAAATATGTGATCCATTCCCGAGCTAGTTGTTACAGTAGATGATACTAGTATTATGAATTTTAAGGATGGAGCGCGAACTAAAACGAGATAAGGGTCGAACCGAAGGGCCTGCTGCCCGGATATGAGCCTGGCCGATGGCGACCTTGGGGTCGAACTCGAGATATCGGGGATAATCGAGGATAAACAAGGATGATACAATGATTAGATATATAATCAAATTAAGCTATTTATAACCGAAACTAAGTTGTACGATGAAGAACACATATAAAGATGAAGAACACATATAGAGGCAAAGGATATCGAGGTATCCTCGGTATCAGTGAGAGCAAATAAGTTTTAATAAGAACAGGGAGAGAAAGATATGATTGCACTTTTGGGGAAATGGAGCAACATCATAGACTTACAAGGTAGGGCAAGTCCCCTTTATATAAGAGATGAAACTTAGTTACGATTACATGTATATTTAATTTATGAAATATGGGGATGTGATGGCTTGACTCGACACCCCAGCGTAGGCCATGGATAGGTCGGCCCTGTCATACTCAACCGCATGTCTTGGGGGCTTCCCCCCTTTGTCTTTATCTCGGCCTCGAATCGGACCTTGACAAGACCCGAAAGAGAGGGTTAAGTCATGGCCTCGTGTCCTAGGGAGGTGCCTCCCCGAGATGATTTAATGGCAGAAAATCAGGCCCTCTGATTTCACCGCGTACATGATGCATAAAGTGGCCGCTATGGGCCTAAGGTTAAGTTTCTCCTCTTTCCTTTTGAGTTACTTTTATCTTTGGAGACCTTGGACTTAGCCAACTCTTTTCATCTTTCAGACGTATATGGTGGAGATTGAAAGTGCTCATAGGGCTGACACTCGGGCCAAAAATTTTCTGACGATGTTGGAGAAGTATCATCGCTACCGCAACAAGTGCCGTTAGATGCACGAATTTATAAGGATGAATGCCTATAATCAATCTCTCGGTGAGGAATTGGAGAAGAGGGATAAGGAGTTGGTTCAGGCTATTTATAGGAATAGCGAGATCAAAGAGAAACTTCGTGTGAAGGACAAAGAACTTGAGTTGGGAAAAGGGGTTGCCGCAAAGTGTGATCATCTTCAGGTGAAGGTGCGGTCGTTGCAATCCGAGTTGGATCACAATGCCATCAGAGTTGAGGTAATGAGAGTAGAGTGGATGGGGAAGTTAATTGAGTTGGAGAGTGTCGATAGTGCCTGGGCGTCGGCTTTAGAGGACACTATCCATGTCCTTCAATTTGAGCAGGAGTCTGAGAGGACAACGACTAGGCTCAGGGAGGCGAGTCTCGAAGAGCGTATTGGCAACATTTACCATGAAGCTTCAACCTTGGAGATTGGATCGCTGTTCTCAAGGCCAAAAAGGCGCAATTGTGGGCCCTAGTTGAATCCGAATCCGTCGTTGTTCCTCGCTATTTACACGAGCTTTGGGTCTGTGATGAAGCCCAACGGGATATAAACAAGAGTTTGTGGGAAACGAGTATTGTTTCTGAGGCCGCTTATGAAGGAGCTCGGGCGAAGGCACTAGAGGCTCATGTTAATTGTGGTTACGATCTTCCGACATCGGAGGCCGGCAAGGATATTGATGTTGAGGAGGAGTTTCCTGGAGATTTCAATGAAGAAGACGGAGGTGATGGCACGGAGTAAAAAAAGTTGTTATCTTTGTTGTTTTTTCTTGTTTGTCATTGTTTGTTGTTTTTTGCATTTTCTATACTGGACCAATTTTGGCCGTGTGTAATCTGCGTCCATTTGCACAGCTGTTTAAATAAAAAGGGTTTTCGTCATTGTACGTCCTTTGTATTTCTCCCCCTTTTGCCTTACATATATTTGACGTAAACTTTTGAATTTGTGCATGGAGAATTCCTGATTTTCAGGGAAACCAATTTTGACCAGACCGATTAGGACTTCATTGTGCGAGTTCTAATGGACTCTCATTTGATTCACTTATTTGGGCAAGATCGACTAGTGAGTTATTTCTTTAAGCAGATTCGACCTTGACTCGAACGAGGTAATATACTAGATTTGTTGTTTTGGACGAAGTTAATCTTGACTTGAGCCGTTCAAGTGGGATCAATCTGTCGTTGATTAAGACGAAGTTACTTTTTTATATATAATAGCGAGGCTGAACTTGGAGTTTGTAGCGCCATCAATTTTTTAGTAAGTAGAAGAAAAAATGTACGACGACGACCGATAGTTGCAAATACGTTATTGAGTTCGAGTAAGGTTGAACTTTTCCTTTTGCGATGGCCTTTCGTCGTGTCGATGTTATTTGGAGCTATCGTCAGAATATTATCCTATTACCATGCAAACAAGGACGATCTTTCCTTTTTATTTGGCAATGGCATTTAGCTGTTGGGTTATTATTTCGAGCTGATGTCGAAATGTTAACCCAATGTGATTCGAATGAGGTCGAATTTCTCTTTTTGTTTGGCGATGGACTTTGGCCGTAATGATGTTATTTTTAGCTAGCGTCGAACTATTATCCTGTTACGATTCGAACAAGGTCGAATTTTTCATTTTGGCGGTGGTTCTTAGTCATTGGGGTTTTATTTCGAGCTGACATCGAAATGTTAACCCATTATAGTTCGAGCGAGGTGAAATTCTTTTTTTTGGTAATGGCCCTTATCCGTACAATGTTATTTCAAGCTAACGTCGAAATGTTAACCCGTTGTAGTTCTAGCAAGGTTGAACTCTTCCCTTTTTTGGTGATGGCCCTTGGCCATAGGGGTGTTATTTCAAGCTGACGTCGAAATGTCAATCTCATGTAGTTCTAGCGAGGTCGAACTCTTCATTTTTGGCGATGGTACTTTGCCGTACGAGTGTTATTTCAAGCTTACATTGAAATGTTAACACGTTGTAGTCTGAGCGAGGTCGAACGCTTCTTTTTTGGCGATGGCCTTGGCCGTGGGGGTGTTCTTTGGAGCTGACGTCGAAATGTTAACCTGTTGTAGTTCAGGAGAGGTCTAACTCTTCTTTTTAGGCGATGTACTTTGGCCGTAGGGGTGTTTTTTCGAGCTGATGTCAAAATATTAACCCGTTGTAGTTCGAGCAAGATCACACTCTTCTTTTTTGGCAATGGCCATTTGCCGTAGGAATGTTATTTCGAGCTTACATCAAAATATTAACCTGTTATTGTTCGAGCAAGGTAGAACTCTTCTTTTTTGGCGATGGCCCAAGGCCGTAGGGGTGTTATTTTTAGCGGACGTCAAAATGTTAAACCGTTGTAGTTTGAGCGAGGTCGAATTCTTTTCTTTTTGGTGATGCTCTTTTGCCGTAGGGATGTTACTTCAAGCTGACATCGAAATGTTAACCCATTGTAGTTCGAGCAAGGTTGAGCTCTTCTTTTTTGGCAATCGCCCATGGCCGTAGGGGTCTTATTTTGAGCAGACGTCAAAATGTTAACCCTTTGTAGTTTGAGCGAGGTCGAACACTTCTTTTTTGGTGATGGCCCTTGGCCGTAAAGGTGTTATTTCGAGCTGACGTTGAAATGTTAACCTGTTATGAGTCCCAACTTTTGTTTGGAGAATTTCGGGTGTCCTCTGGGGGAACCCTAGTTTTGCTTAACACTTGCGTTACATGGGTGAATCCCAGTTTGCTTAATTTTGTCTGCATTGGAGGGTGTGATGTCGGAGAGTATAAAAAACTTCTATTTTGCAAACAATCATTTCATGCATGTATTGGAATTCCCGGTCTAGTCCCTTCATTGTCCGGCATGGAGAGCTCGTCGGTAGGCGGGGTGATGAATTATTCCTTGATCTTGGTGACGTCCCCCTCATCGCCTCATTCAAAACCTCCCCGAGAAGACCCAATTGGGAGAACACCTGGGTGAGGAGGGAGTCCGACTTAATGGACGTCATTTCCAAAAGTTGAAGTGTCTCAGATGTGCGATATCCCTGTTATTTTGTAGTAGTTTTCCTTCCGTTCTATGGTTGGAATGCTCATTTGCTCGCTTTCCCATATGGAGTTTGTGTTCCTGTTTAAGCATACCACAGAAGGTAAAGAAAAATGAGATTTTCCTTACCTCGATCCAATGAGTCGATGAATGAGGATAGACTTAGCATTACTTACTCTGCCTGGCGTTTAAGTGGTTGATAAAATGGTGGTTTTTAGATTCAGTGTCCGTATTCAACTCTCCTTTCTTTTTTCTTCCTTTTTACTT